>CM017444.1:35415789-35599312 GCA_007726485.1 Eragrostis curvula
ATATGAAAAAGTTTAGGGGTCTGAGTGTAAAAAGATAGGGGCTGGAGTGTAATTAAGAAAAGGTATAGGTCTTTTCTGTAAAAGTCAGGACCTAAACATCATTATTTTAAAACTCAGGGGCTATCTGCAAAATTGCAGGCCCTGGGAATTTTTCAAGGATTTTCGATATATTTATTTTTTCAATTGGAAAATCCTTTTATTGCGCTGGCTGACGTCAAATTGGAAAAGGATTTATTTTTAAAGAGAAACCCGGTGGACTGGGGTCCACGGGGGTCCATGGACCGTGGAGGGGCAGCGGTCCACCGGTCCACGGTGGACCAGCGGAACGCGCGCGGCGGTTGGCTGGCCGGAGTGCTCGCCGCCGACGTCTGCGATGGGTTCCGGGCGGCCAGAGCTCGTCGTGGAGATGGAGGACGCGATGGCGCAGCTGTGGGTGGCACGTGTCGACGAAGGAAGGCAACGGAGCGGCCACGGCGGCTCACCGGAGTTGGTGGCTGCGGCGGCGCCTAATGGAATCGCGTGCGCGTGCCGAGAGGGAGGGAGAGGAAGTGTGGGAGAGAGGGAGGGTGGCTCGGGGAGTCTCACCGTGGGCTCACCGAGACGAGAGGAGGAAGGGAGGCGGCCCGCGCCGAGCGAGATGGCGGCGGCGGCTCGGGACGTCGTCGATCTCCTCGCGCGCGGCTCAGCTGGGCTAGCCAAGGCGATGATGGGGCAGCGCAAGGTGCGGGGGTGCTCGCGGGACAGAGGGTGGAGAAGAGGACGCGCTCCCACAGCGGTGGGAGTAATCGCCGGAGAAGAGCGGGAAAGAGAGAGAGAAGAAGGGAAGAGAGAGAGAGAGATGCGCAGGGGAGAAGAAGGAGGGGCGCGGCCCGTTTTAAAGATGCGGAGTTCCGTGGCGGCTACGGCAGCGCGCTCCGGCAAGGCAGCGGCAGCGGCGGAGACGGGTCGGAGGTAGGGGCCGGCAGTGCGGCGGCGCGCTGCGCGGGGACGACGACCGACAGGGTGGGCCCACCTGTCGGCGAGAGGGGGAGGGTGCGGGCTGGAGCAGGCCGCTGCTGGGCCGGGGAGAGAGGGAGCGGGCCGGAGGGGAGCTGGGCTGCGCGGGGGAGAGGAGTGCAGTGAGCTGGGCCGGGAGAAGAAGACTCGGCCCAAGAGGAGATTTGAAAGGAATTGATTTGATCTTTTTCTGGAATTTGGATTTGAAGAGATTTCAAATTCAAACAAAAACAAAGATTGATCAAATACTCAAAACAAATCAAATAAAATACGAATATGCATATGGTGAGGATTGTGCAGGTTTTAAAATTCAAACTTTTTTTTTAAAATTCAGAGTGTATTAGCTCAAACTAGGACAAATTTATTTGTTTTGTTGTAAATTCGAAAAGTTCAAATTTTAGTGAACTTTTAAATGAACACAAGCACTTGAGCACATATTTTATTTTCCAAAAATTTCAAATTCAAACCATGTTCAATTATTTAGTGAAATTTTATTTTGGAAAAATCATGTAAAGGTAAGGATTTAGAAAAGGTTCAAATTTGGAGTGATTTTTATCCCTCTTTAAGTTTATTTATTTACTTTATTTCTGTTCTTTTCTTTTTCTTTTGCCTCTGAAAAGTAGGGTATTACAGATCTACCCCACTTAAAAGAAATCTCGTCCTCGAGATTTGAAAAGGTCTTCTGGGTGGAGCAGGTCTTCACTTGGGTCTTCGAACTTGACCGTCGTAACACTCGAGTCTTGATAGAAGATTCTTCTCATTGCAAAGCTTGTGGATGGGCCGAGCTTGTTACTTGCTTCGGTTGATCTCCCTCGTTGATTGCTTCGCCACGGGAAGACAGGCTTAAGGATTCGATTTTCAGGGTTTTGTTTTATTATTATTATTGTTATTAGGGCTTACTGACTGAAATCCTACCCCACTTAAGGATTTTCACTTGGGATTCTCTGATTGATACTGCGTGGTTGCCTTACGTTCTGATCATCTCTAAGCACTGCTCGAGGTGAGGTTGTTAGCTGGCTTCTCAACCTTTCCTGTGAAGGGCTGATGATTCTGAGCACTCTGACCCATGCAGGGTACGGCATGTTGAATATCTTCATAAGCCTCTCATGTGATCTGAACCACTGTTTCTGGTCTGGTGTGCTGACACTTTCTCTGTTTATCATGGTGGCATCACAGTCCTGACATCCCGTCTTACAGGACACCATATTCAAGAATGAGTCTGGAACGGACTCTCTGTCAAGATTCAGCTTTAGAACAGCACTGTCCCTAACCAGATGTTTGTCCTCTTGACAAGTTAAATTAGCTGGTAATGCACCTTGGACTATTTTGAGAAATTGTCCAGAAGGAAATGACTTGACCGCAGCAGGGTATGGAAGGGAACATGGCACAAACATTGCCAGCTGGTTAGCAGACTCTTCCCTTAGCATGGTTCTGGTAGACATGCGCTTTAGAGCTAGCAAACTGCCGTTATCTAGCTCTAGGCTCACCTTTCCACTAGGGAAACTAGTTAGTTGATTTCTCACGCTAAAAAGCTCCAATGCTTCAGCTTTTGCAGCATCGGATTGCGGATAACAGAGATGAATTCAATCACCATCGAAGTCTGTCGCAAGAGAAGAGCTATTGAGAGGATTGATTTTTGACTGTATGGTCATCATGGACATATGCATAGAAAGCCTGGAGAGAATGCTGCACTGCTTCTGAGGTTGTTGCTCTCCTTCTGTTTGGTTCTGCCTACATCTGACACTGCAGGTTTATGGTATTCGCTTCTAATACCATATATATACTAACTGAGGTCCTCACTGAGTGATAGAAGACTGTCATGGATGCGTCTCATTTTCAGACCTTCTGTTGGTAGTGTTTGGATCCTTAAGTCAGTTTTGGGGACAGACTTGGATTTCCTTTAACTGATCGTACCAGTCATTCGATCCTGGCCTTTGGGTTAGGGCCCACTACGTTTCCGCTGCGCTACTCTGATACTGGCTTCTGATCATGGAGGCTTGTTCTGGAATTAGCCTGTTGAGGAACTCCTTGGTCTTCGTCAAGTAGCTTACTGGTGATTTATTGGGAAGACTTTCGAGTACTTGTGTATTACTGGTACTCTTTCCAGGGGTCTTGGCTCCTATGTTGCTTGCCTTATGGGCAGCTTTTGATTCTCTTGGATCATGTTCCACTTTTATCCAAGCTATCAGCGATCTTTCTCGGGTCTCGCTTGGGGTCATTTCTGAGGTATCCATTAATGTCCAATAGATCTTTGTCAGCGCTGTCATGGACAAGTGATGTGAGCTTTGTCCGTGACAGGGTTCCCTCACTGTGGAGGTTCCATGGTTATGGGCTGCTAACTCTTGCTGCTTGGTTGGTGTGGGACCATTGAATTTCGAGTTGGATCAATGGTGGTGTCGGCTGAGACTTCTTCATCATCGTTTCAACTGTCACTTGCTTCACTTCCTTGGTCAAGCTTTCTTGTGTTGGTTGACAGGCGACTGACATCTTGACCTTCATTTGGTACTGTCTCATGTAAACTTTCCCACTGACCTATAACCTTTGCTGTGGTTGGATTAAACTTCTGATTAGCTTGACCCTGAGCTGACACTTTCTTGATGTGATGCTTTGCCTTGGCAGGGGTTTAGGTATAGGTTGGGGAACGATTTGACATTAAGTTGCTCTTATCTTTTGATTCTTGTTGTTATGATGTTTGGTTTGAGCACTCAAACATAGGAACACCGAGCAAGAACAACGGAAACCATCGAGTCACTCAAGCAACGCGATTTGTTTGTTGTGGTTTTATGATGTTAGCGCACTAAGAGCGAGGCTTAAGGCTTCAGGGTATGCAGGCTATCGATTTCTTCTGCTGACATCGGAACTCGACCAAGAGTCTTTGACCAAAAAGAATCGAGGGGGTCACATGACTTGGTCGGTTAAAAGGAAAACTGTTGCTCACATTTCTGTGGTAAAAAGACCTCATTGCGTTGCTGTCTCGAAGTTATTTGGGTACGTGCCACACGATCATTGAGTTCTTTGAGCTTTCACTTCTCAACTCAATCTCTCTCGAGCACAGACTGCGACTTGAATCCATATTTAGATTAGGACGTCACTGGTATCCCTTTGTTACTTATAGAACATCTTACAGTTCTTGTTCAGTCCACTTGGTCAAACCACAAGGTGCCTTGCAGGTACAACCATTATTCTATATCGTTACTACAGCTCTTGCATGAGGATAGCGTCCTTTCATGGTGCTGGGCGAAGCCCTAATTCGCCATCATGTAGGACCTACTCATGAGATTCTGGCACATATAACATGGCTGCCTGTGGGTGACGCCTAGCTACCTTGCAATTCTTGACATCAATTATCGATGTCCTTGTTTCCTTTATTCACGGGCTTTAGTGCAATCCGTTGCAAGGTGCCCACGTTCTCGACATTTGTAACACTTCCGGTTTGTCCGTGGTATCTTCCAGACCTTCTGGGATGGCAGACTGGTGCCGTTTGGGTGGTCGTGCTCGTGGGTCCGTTGGGAAAGGATAGGTCCCTGTTTGTAGAGAGGGCAACTTGCTGTCATGTGCTCTGGATCTTTACAGTGGTCGTAGTGTCTTGGCTTCTTGATCTTTTCACGCGTGACCTGATTTGATGCCTGTTTGTTCTTCTTTCTTTTCTGTTCGCAGCTCTTGCTGGGATTCTGAGGCTGCTCGTCTTGTGTGAGGTGGATGATTCCTCCACTAAACCTCTTCATTGACTCTTCCAAACTGCTCAACCTTTCAAGTATACTCCCGATGATGGGAGTTAGCGACAGGTGCGTGTTGTCCATATTACTCCTTACTTCTTGTTTCTCACGCTCCTGTACCGATGAGCGGGCATCTCCAGGTGGTACCGGAAGTGCAGGCAGGTTTCTCTCTATGTCATTTATTGAATCTTCTTCATCTTCGCTTAATCCATACGAGGGGCAGTCGGAGAACTGGTGTCCGGGTTCATGACAATTGTAGCATGTCCCCTGGGTCTTGGTCTTCTTAGCAGTTCTGGCCTTGTCTGTTGGTTCAGGAACCATGTCAGGTGCGCGGTACACCTGGTACGATACGCCTTCCACTTCTATGATTACATAGTCGTGGTTGCCCATTGTATTGGGGACTTCTGCACGCAGGTACTTCTGGTTGAGGCTTCTTTTCTCTTGACGTTGAAAGGAGCAGAGGGGTTTTTAAACAGAAAGGGAAAGGTAATATGGAATATTTTGCAAATAGTTTTGAAAATAGTCTTTTCAAGCGCGACTAGTCCTAGGTTTTCGTCCTACAGTCAATTATTGCTCTGATACCACTCTGTCATACCCCAATTTCTGGAGCATGTTGTGCACCATGTATCAGTCCCTGGATCAGTAGCTGATACGCACAAGAACACAGATATGGTAATCGAAAGCATACTCCGTATAGGTAAATATTATAATACCTGAGATATCACCTTTAATGGCGGATCGACAAGGATATTGAACTATCCAAGTCCGTCCGACCGACTAATGGTGATGCAGACAATCAGCGGAAACACGGCCCAAGCCTACAGGCAGACTTGAGTGCGAACGAAAACCAATCGCCGTCGTCTCTTACGAAAGCTTCTCTCACTAAAAACGTTAAGAGCAAACCGTGAGTACATAATGTACTCAGCAAACCCTAACACAAGGGGTAAATACATGCAGGGGTGTAAACAAGGATGAGGCTGATGGTTCAGTGTATCGGCGGAAAGCCAATTTTATGCAAGGGTTGGTTTTGAAAACAAAACCAGTTCGCAAACTAAGTCAGGTATGGAGATTAAATTTAGTGGGGTTGGTCGGCCCTGGGGGAGATAATGGTTCAATCCCGCCAGTTCCTCAATTTTTAATGCTGGCCGGAAACCAGCACACGGCTCCAAACCGGCGTTTTCCAAAAACACACACGCCAAGGATAACTCACGCAGAAAATCTAATCATTGTGTGACCATGGCTTTCGCGTTGTCCAATACCGTGGAACACGGCTATCCGGATAGATTCTTACACTCTGCAGAGGTTGTACACTTTCCCCACAAGGGTACCCAGTCCTCCCCAGTGCACTGGTTCGGAAACTGGATACTAATGGTCCCGTACCTGCCCAGTGTCACCTCGGTACCACCCCGGAAAATCAGCGACCAGGGGCTTCACATCAATATAAATATCATGGCCATCAACTTTCACTTGCCAGACCCGACGCCAACCTCGTCAAGATCCTCTCCTGGCTTCCGGTTGCAACTCCCTGCCTCCTGGTGGTACCGGGCGATCACTGGTAGGGTGTGGTTCCAAACCCTACCCATAATAGGGCCTTGTGGTTGCACTGCTGCTAGGCCAGGCGGCACAAGAACCGGTCCTTATACGACCGATGCAAGCATCTTCAATAGCTACCCTCCTGCGAGGAGTAGCGTCCCAGAGATAGCCTCCCCACTGAGGACTACCTCGCTTGCATCCGTCTGAAACATACCCCCACTATGGGTTGCACTTACTAATCCCACCCGTTTTCACTTTACGCACACAACACCAAGCACTCACACATTTTCACAAAAACATGTGAATCAGATTATTAAATACCCGGTGTATGAATCCTAAGCAGCATATTGATCCAACACATCATTAAGAATTAATGATGGTGGTTCCTAGGTTTATCAAGGAATTTAGGATAAGCAACATCAAGGAATGGCAATCAACAAGTACTTAGGTCATTCTAAGCATTTAAATCATTTAAAAAAAAATCCATGCAGGTTTCATTTGAATTCAAGCTCTAAATAGGATCATTTGTAATCATGGGTTCAGCATGATCAATGGGAGTTAGGGCTTGCCTGCAAATCGCTTTCCTAATCTTTAAACTCTGACTCGAGGCTTGTTTCTCTGAGTTGCTCTTTCGTACTTGGGGCTTGTATCTCTGGGTTGGTCTTCGCGCTTCAAGTCCTTAGCAGCTCTTCGAATTCTTCCGGCTCTTCCTCGACTCTCGCGTAAACTAGCGCATAAAACAGTACGTATAAACTACCGCAAAAGAAATAAAAGAACAAAGGAAACAAAGAACCAAGAAAAGCCAAATAAGATCCAAAGAAACTTCGCGAAGAACGAGAGACTTAACCATGCATGATGCAGCATACTAATGCAGAGCAGGTTACATGTCATAGGTGATATACCTGGCCTTGTAAGGGCCATATTCACCTAGACAAGTTATTAGTTATCTATTTTCTCTAATATGAGAACATGGGTGTGGGGTTTTGCGTATGATCCTTGTTGGGTGAACACCTTGGGGTGAAGGTGATGAGATGCATATGCTTCACTGATGGTGATTGCGTGCATATCTAATATGCAAGCTTCTATATTATTTCTACAAAAAGAACATGCATGAATGCAGGCGATGGTATATGCAGCGTGTGTACGTGATTATGCGCGATATGAATGCATGACTGCAGATAAGATGCCAAATTCAAATAAAGGCAGCTGGCGATTAAAATACCAGATAACTCCAATAAGATCCAATAAAAGATCAATTAAAAGAGCAGAGCAATAAATCAAAAGGGGTTGGGCGAGGATACTAGGTTAGGTTTGATCGAGTGATGATTGATATAGGTTAAGGTCAGGTCGAATTTTCGATGAAAGGCGGTTACTTGATTGGAAGTGAGATGACACTAAGGTTTGCTAGGTTTATAGACAGTGAGCATAAGAATGAATGCGGACTACAAGGATGAAGTAGGGTTTGTGATAAGGAAGATTTTAGGCAGATTAGTACCATAAGATGGGTTAGGTTTGATTGAGCGAGGGGTGATTGGCTTGGGTTAGGTTCGAGATTGGGTTTGTGATAAGGCAAGGGTACTGGGTTGGAAATGGAATGGTACGAATGATTGCTAGGTTTAATGCTAGCGAGTAAAAGAATGGATATGTTATTCAGAGGTGAAGTGGGGTGTGTGTTGTGGTAAGAAGATATTAGGCAGAAAAGTATCATGCGGGTCGGTTAGGTTAGGGCGAACGAGTACTCGAGACATTCAAGACCAATCATCGCATGATCTGCTCGGAATCGATTTAATTAGTGAGGGGTGCGGGTGATTTTAGGCGGAATAGCATCAAAGGATGGGTTAGGTTTACATGCGCAGATATTTGCGACGTGCGTGATCATCATCGCAGGATTAACCGAGAAATGATATAAGAAGTGAGGGGTATTTGAGGGGTCAATGCTTTCTGGATCTGGTGTGGGGTTTCAAGAACAGTACCACGAGGTACTTCGCGACTTCACGAACTCGTGGGCGCGAGAATCACCCATAACGGAGTTCGGATTAAAAAGATATGGGCGTTTGAAGTTGGGAGGGCTGATTTGTAATTATAAAAAGGTTTTTGACGGCTTAAGTGTAATTACAGAATAAGTCTGGGGACCTATCTGTAATTATGAAAAAGTTTAGGGGTCTGAGTGTAAAAAGATAGGGGCTGGAGTGTAATTACAGAAAAGTATAGGGTCTTTTCTGTAAAAAGTCAGGACCTAAACATCATTATTTTAAAACTCAGGGGCTTATCTGCAAAATTGCAGGCCCTGGGAATTTTCAAGGATTTTCGGATTTATTTTTCAATTGGAAAATCCTTTTATTGCGCTGGCTGACGTCATAATTGGAAAAGGATTTATTTTTAAAGAGAAACCCGGTGGACTGGGTCCACGGGGTCCATGGACCGTGGAGGGGCAGCGGTCCACCGGTCCACGGTGGACCAGCGGAACGCGCGCGGCGGCGGCTGGCCGGAGTGCTCGCCGCCGACGTCTGCGATGGGTTCCGGGCGGCCAGAGCTCGTCGTGGAGATGGAGGACGCGATGGCGCAGCTGTGCGTGGCACGTGTCGACGAAGGAAGGCAACGGAGCGGCCACGGCGGCTCACCGGAGTTGGTGGCTGCGGCGGCGCCTAATGGAATCGCGTGCGCGTGCCGAGAGGGAGGGAGAGGAAGTGTGGGAGAGAGGGAGGGTGGCTCGGGGAGTCTCACCGTGGGCTCACCGAGACCAGAGGAGGAAGGGAGACGGCCCGCGCCGAGCGAGATGGCGGCGGCGGCTCGGGACGTCGTCGATCTCCTCGCGCGCGGCTCAGCTGGGCTAGCCAAGGCGATGATGGGGCAGCGCAAGGTGCGGGGGTGCTCGCGGGACAGAGGGTGGAGAAGAGGACGCGCTCCCACAGCGGTGGGAGTAATCGCCGGAGAAGAGCGGGAAAGAGAGAGAGAAGAAGGGGAGAGAGAGAGAGAGACGCGCAGGGGAGAAGAAGGAGGGGCGCGGCCCGTTTTAAAGATGCGGAGTTCCGTGGCGGCTACGGCAGTGCGCTCCGGCAAGGCAGCGGCAGCGGCGGAGACGGGTCGGAGGTAGGGGCCGGCAGTGCGGCGGCGCGCCGCGCGGGGACGACGACCGACAGGGTGGGCCCACCTGTCGGCGAGAGGGGGAGGGCGCGGGCTGGAGCAGGCCGCTGCTGGGCCGGGGAGAGAGGGAGCGGGCCGGAGGGGAGCTGGGCTGCGCGGGGGAGAGGAGTGCAGTGAGCTGGGCCGGGAGAAGAAGACTCGGCCCAAGAGGAGATTTGAAAGGAATTGATTTGATCTTTTTCTGGAATTTGGATTTGAAGAGATTTCAAATTCAAACAAAAACAAAGATTGATCAAATACTCAAAACAAATCAAATAAAATACGAATATGCATATGGTGAGGATTGTGCAGGTTTTAAAATTCAAACTTTTTTTTTTTAAATTCAGAGTGTATTAGCTCAAACTAGGACAAATTTATTTGTTTTGTTGTAAATTCGAAAAGTTCAAATTTTAGTGAACTTTTAAATGAACACAAGCACTTGAGCACATATTTTATTTTCCAAAAATTTCAAATTCAAACCATGTTCAATTATTTAGTGAAATTTTATTTTGGAAAAATTCATGAAAGGTAAGGATTTAGAAAAGGTTCAAAATTTGGAGTGATTTTTATCCCTCTTTAAGTTTATTTATTTACTTTATTTCTGTTCTTTTCTTTTTCTTTTGCCTCTGAAAAGTAGGGTATTACATGTGATGGCTTAAATCAGGCTCAGCTGAATCACATCATCCAATAAGTTTGAGTTCAGCTTGAATTCTTACCAGAATAGAGAACTAAACACATGGCCTATGCTACCAACAAAACCAGTATACTGATCTCAACTGGGGGAAGTAAGAAAAAAAAAAACCCGACGCTCTTCAAATTATAAGTGTAGTTCCGAAGTCCTGCCTGGCTCTACCTTTGCAACAGAAATACTAGTAGGCAAATATTGATGTCGCATAAGTTCTGTCTGGTAAGTTCACCAAATAGTCGTGGATGGTGTTGCTTGCAATTCCTTTGCTGCCTTGTTTCGAAAAATTGGTAGCCTGGCAGTGGTAGGAGAGAAGTAACTGTAGAATAATTTTACGCATAAATCGTCAGGAAAAAAAATGTTCGAGTCAAAGACTGCACCCCTAACTTGTAAGGAAAAAAATATTTGTGCCCCTTTCAACATTTTAGTGTGAAAGTAAACCGAAGAGAGCAAAATTTTCACGTGTTGCGCCGAAGCACTGGCCACGACAATGAAAATTCTGAAAGGTGCAGTAGTTCTTCACTGTTGAAGATTACATTATGCTTTAATGCAGTAACGAATTGGAAAGACGAGCATGGTTGATTAATTCTCGCTTTTTTTTTAATTTCACGGTACTGATGAGCAAGCTATATATTTCTGGTAACCACCACCTTATCCATTCAAAGAGTTTTGACAGTAAGTTTGGGCATCTCTACTATTCCATGGGTCTTCATCTTCTTGTTTTTCAACACATTATTGGTGATGACCTATGGTCTCTGGACTTGGTCTAGATTCTGGAGATGTCAATAGCTACTCTGCTACGTACAGAAGACATCAAAGAGAAGAAGCCCTAGAATATGTATGTAATCTTTCTATTTCAAACGTTACATCAGAATATATAAGATTATTAGATGAAGATAGGAACATACAATGCGATGGAAAAAAAAATGGCTTGTCTCAACCCTTACAATGGCTGGTCCGTGGCCACGCGGTTCATCTGGGGTGAGCATTCTTTGAGTGTTGACTCCATGGAACTTTCAGCTAGCACGCGTACGGCTGTGCAGCGTGCAATTCAGCCCGGAGTTTGTCGACTTATTTTTGAGACAGATAACAAGGTCTGAAAGCGCTTTGGAATAACCCGAGCAAGTCTGAAATACCATTCATTCTCTGGGAGATACGGATAAGCTTAGCAGGATATGTTTTGACAGGTCTAAACTTGTTAAGCACACTACCATTGTAATAAGGTAGCGCGAGTTTCAGGTAAGAGGGGTGGGGTGGATGGCTCTGAAGCACCCAGATTTCAGTTGAAATCATGTTTCGGATCAAGTAATGAAGCGCCTGGACTGAAAGAAAAAAGAGTGATATCCTTCTATACACCTGAAGCCACCATGCATATATATCTGATTATGATATTAGACCAAAAGTTCCCTTGGTAAATTACCAGCATAATATATAATGCTTTAATGAAGAAACAACATCATGTGGTTGTTGTAAACAAAAGCACATGGTAACTAGAGAAACAAGTTGAGATTACAGAACAGTATATTAGCATACAAACAGCTGACAACCAAAAAATACAGATAAATAGAGTAGATTGATGGATATTGATAACATATCACAGCGTCATACATAGAATGTTGTTCTTGCAAATCGCGGCAGCGAGCAGTGCACTCATGGTCGTCCAGTGCCAGGATTCACCACCAGCTCAAAGCCTGCCGGCTGCTTTCACCTTCAACAGCCGACACAGAGATCTTGAACGGATGTTTTTCGTGCCACTACAGTCGAATTAAAATGAGTTATATGACAGGCATGAATAAATATAAATAAAAATTATGCCAATACAATCTATATTTTACACATGCATGTTACTGATGAACAAACAATGCAATTCTAGTAACCAGCTTATCTTCTGTCCCAAAAAAAGAGAAAACAGCTAGCTTATCCATTGCAAATGGCTCTGGCTCCAATATACCATAGTTGAAGATAGGTTGTCTCAATCCTTGACAACGGCAGGTTAATGGACATGCATGCAGTTCATCAGATGCATGTGAGCGTTCTTTGAGTCTTCTTTCCGTGGAAGCTCCAGGGATTTGCAATTCATCAGACAGGAGTTCATTGGCTTATTTCGGAGACAACATACTGATGTTGTTGGGCTGTTCTTCTGAACGCTTGTGGGCTACTGGGCCGCGTCACGCGCCACGAACCGAGCCATGGGCCCATGGCCCCGCTCTCCCTAATCACTCGATCGTCTTCCCCGCTCTTTTTTCACTGATCGCGGAACCGCCAGCGCGGGCTAGATAGGACGCATTCAAACGAGGCAAGAAACGCCTGCAAATTTTCGAAAATTGGCACGGCAGAAATGGTAATCATTGAAGTAGCAGAGGCAAGGGTTTGGTGGCTGGGCGACACGGGAATCCTAGCTAGCTTCCTTTAAATCCCCCTTTTGCGAGTTGGTGATTGCACATCCATCTAGCTAGCACTCGAAAGACATCGGCGGCGGCGGCGGCGGCGGCTATAGTACACCTGCGTTTCCAGGCACAATTCTAGGTTTTAGGGTATGGAGGAAGGCGGGATTAGGGAGTTCGCCAAGCAGGCGGCGGCGGCGGTGGCGGCGCAGCTTGGAGGGGCGCCGCCGCCGGAGCGGAAGTACAGAGGCGTGAGGCGGAAACAAGGGTGCAACATGCATAGTGTGGAGATGAGGGACCCTTCCGGCGACCGGAACTGCCGGAAGCTGTGGCTCGGGAACTACGACACCGCCGTGGAGGCGGCGTGCGTGTACGACGCCGCCGTGCGGACGCTGCGGCCGCACCACGCCAACGCCAAGATCAACTTCCCCGAGCCGCCGGCGGCGACAGAGGAGGAGAAGGCGAGGCGGGCCGCCGTCGTGCTGGCGTACGTCGACGAGCTGAAGCTCAAGCGCGAGCACGCCGCCGAGGCAGCGAAGGCGGCCGACGCGGGTTCCGCCGCCGTGGCGCCGCCTCCTGCGCCCGCCGCCCCGGAAGGCGATGCGTCCGGGTCCCAGGTCGAGCCGGCTCCGGAGGGCGAGGCGTCCTCCTCCCAGCTGACTGCAGCCGCGACGGCCACAAGGAAGAAGAGGGCGTCAAAGCGCAGCCTCGCTGTGGCTGCTAATTCCATGAAGAAGAAGATCAAGGCCGAAGATGTTGCCACCTCGTCGACGCATCCTCCTCCTGCTTCACCCGAGTCGACTTCACCGGCACCGGGTGGAGGCGCGTCCTCCTCTCAGCCTGCTTTGAGTTCTACTGCTGCTTTGCCATCGCCTCATGCTCATGCTCATGCTCCTGCCCCTGCGCTGCACACTGAAGAATCCTTGGCCCAGCGCCTAGCCGCACTCGCCACCGCTGCAACCCCGGCGTTCCAGACGGGCACCAGCAAGCCCAGTGCGTTCCGGCCGTACCGAGCGACAGGAGGCTGCACGATGGCCAACATCTCTCCGGCCCAGTTCCAGCATCTGTATCGCCGGTTTGTGGAGACCAGCGGGCTCGGACTCAAGGCGCCGGACCAGCGGAGAAGATAATCCTGATCGAGGGCGCCGTGTGCGACCATGCACGAGATCCATTCGTTTATCTATGTATGCACAAGATTGTACCTTTTGTTGTCAGCTATTGATCATGGACGGACCTGTGCAATGTGTTGTTCCGTAATCTGAGCTTGCTTCTCTTGTTACCATGTTGTTTTGTTTACACTCACATGTTTGTATCCATTCGTTTCATTATAAATCTATATGTTGGTTAGTTAAATCCCTACCTATGAATTTGACGTCTAATTAACTATACCATTCAGCTACAATGATCGGTCACATGGGATGGGACATCATATAAAATCCAATATATATGAAGATTCCAGTTGAAGTTTAAATCTAGCTTGTATATAATGTCATATGAAGGATAATCGCTATTTTTGTTTCAGTTCAGAAGTTTCATTGCTTAATCGGAACAGGTTTACAATCGAATTGATCTGGGTGCTTCAGTGTATGCATCTCACCCCGTTCCCGGTTACCTGAAACTTAATTGTTTCACGCACAGATCATGCGCTACAGCAGCGAAGTTTAAAATCGGAACATGTACTGCTAATTGTGCTCCTCTCTATCTCTAAGCGGGTGGTTAAGCATCGCCTAGCGCCTAGGCGTGCCTAGGCGACGCTTAAGCGGTGCTAGGCGGTCCTAGATGTTTGTACATTTAGCAAATAAATATAAAATGATAGAGAAAAAATAGTGAAACATGCATATTAACACATATTTGTTGGGAAAATAGAGAAAAACGCTTAATTAGCAGCTTAGTTGAAAGCGAAGCGGTGGAGCACCGCCTAGCGCCTAGGCGGCGGCTTTTTTAAACACTGCATGGCACACGCACATGACGCAAGGCGTCGGAAGCAATGGAGGGCCGTGATTTGCAAGAAATAAGCCGATTCTTTACTTCTCATGCCTCAGAATGGACGAACATCTATGTATGATGCTGCGATATTTGATCCGATCGACCTATCATGCATCTATCCATCAATCTATTTTAGTTACAACAATCTGTATTATTGTTGGTAAGCTGTTTGTGTGCCAATATATTGTTCCGTAATCTCAACTTGTTTCTCTATTTAATTACCATGTGCTTTTGTTTTTTTTTGGGTGAAGATTACCATCTGCTTTTGTTTACACCAGCGACATTATGTTATTTCTTTCATTCATTATTTATATATTTATGTATTTGAAAAAAAGATGACAATCCAGGGCTATGGAATATAGGCGAGACATCCAAACTTACTGTCCAAAAACTCTTTGAATGGATAAAGTGGTGGTTACAATAAAATATAGCTTGCTCATCTGTACCGTGCAAGAATGAAAAGCCTACTCTAGTGTTTTAGTTGTATTTATTGCAAGTCACATAAGTCATAATTTCTCAATTCGTTCAAGCTAGAACTTATCCCTTAATGCAAATAAAACATTAGTGCTTTTGTTTTCTCATGATCAAAGACCAATAAAAAAATGTTAAGTTCTTTAGATATTTCCATGATCTTTAAAGGTTACATACTGAGACCTATCAGATAAAGTTTCTTAAAGGTGAAGACCCTTGAATATATGGCATAATCAAGATGTCTAGAGACATCAGGCCAAAAATGCTGGATATACATTAGTCCATTTGAATGGATAAGCTGGTTACTAGAAATACACTAGTCCAGAAACCTGTGCAAAGCACGGGTGATCAACTTTACGAGCAAAAATGGTGTTCAAATTTTATATGACAATATTATTCAGCTACGTTGAATATTTCATAAAAGAAGAGAGAGTGTGTGGCATTGCTTTAGAAGCACCGTTTTTGCCAAAATAAAATGTGATTTTTTTTCTTGGAATCTTATTTTGTTATCCTATAAGAACCATGTTCCTAACCATTTTCTAACCTGTAAACTACAAAGAATTTGAGCTACAATTGGACATATCAGAACTATGTGTTCATATTTGTAGCATTCCCTCTATATCTCAATCAATCTAGCTATATGCATCAAAGAATTCATGAGATTCTATTTCTATTAGAGTCATGTCATGAACCAAATTACTTTGAAAATAAATGCCATGAACCAAATTAACATCTAACATTTAGTGTGAGAGCTAACTGTTGAACATGCTATATTTTTATTATTATGGTGTAAACTCTAAATTCTGTTGTAAATTGTGTAAACTCTAATATATTATCATTTCATATTCCATGTTTTTGCATAAGGAATCTTAATTGTGGACATATCTCTATATAGATGAAAAATCTGAATTGTTAAATATGTTTGAGCGCATTAAAATAGTATATTTCAGCTGTGCATGGATTTGTTGGTAATCTTTCCAATTCGATTAGAACTGGGGAAAATATTCGGTGGAAACCCCATATTCGGTGGAATCGTGAAAACCCTCTAAAAATCCTACTTAGATATTTTGAAAAATTATGAAACTTGGCACACGTTTACAGTACATAGTGGGAAACATGCATACAAAATTTGAGACCCAAATGCAACTTCTATGAAAAGTACATACTGAGCTGCTGGCACACCCGTCTCTATTTGCAGTACAAATTCTTCTGTATCGCTGGGAGGAAAACTGGAATAGCCAGGAGGTAGCACTGAAATCTTGACTTGTTACTTGACCTCATGTTTTCAGACTTCAGTAACATCTATATATGCGGGCAATCTACAAACAATAAGCCTTAAATTATTGATTTAATTAAATTTGGAAAAACATGTTACTTGAAGCTATCTTATTCATTGTTTTTGCGAAAATATTTAAAATTTATTGTTGATGGCACCAAAACAACTCGACAAAGAGACAAATTTTCTATCGGCATTATTATGTGCAGGTGTGCAGAATAATTCAAGTAAACTGAACAAGTGTTAAGGACCAAGAATCAGACACGTTTAAGTAAAAAAAGTAGTACAACCTCGCATACATGGAAGTACCCTGAAGAAAAGAAAAGGAACATAACCATTGAAGCACAAACCAAATAAAAAAAATAAAGCTATCGATCAAGAACCAATATATGTCCTCATGGACAAAAACCATATTGACGTGAAGATGCGCCTCACCATCACAACCACCGCAACAATCCCACGAACAATGCAGTTCCTGTTTAAGGGATTGCCATCTCGCAACTTTGAGAACGCCATGTCGACAGTAGCAAAGGGTTCGAAACATATAAATAAAAACACAAAGAAATTAAGTGCAAAACCTGTAGCGCATAAAAAAAATAAAAAATTTCAAGAACAAAAGAAACCTACGTGATGTAAAAAAGCATCAAATAGGACTGCGAAGGCCCATAACAGCAACCCCAGGAAGACCAAATTAAGGTACACGAAACGATCATACGACGAAGAAATTATAGGCAAAAAGGCCACGGAAAACTGCAGCGCATCACCGCCCTTCACAAGCATAAACGAACAAACGCCGCCCTTCACAAGCATAAACGAACAAACACGTACATGGTGAATAATATGTGGCACAGGACGTACAACTAATGCCATGGTATGCACTGCATGCAATGATATGGGCCAAATATGACTCGAAAAACGAAAAGAATCGGCTGCGACACACGGCACTTATTGTACTAGCTAGTGTGCGAGACACAGTCAATCACGAAAACCACAGAATGGAAGTCAAAGGCTTGCATTTGTGTGTTGAGTACTGCCATGAACTAATTCAGACTATTTTGCTATCGCTACAACTAGTATGCCCGAAGCTTTTCTATTTTTTCAAGCATTTGGAACTCGAAAAAAAAAAGTAATAACTACACCAAAAGGCAACTATATTAGTTCCCACATACTGTGATAAAAAAAACATAAGTAAGTTACATTTGACAAGTTTGCTCATGTCCTGCCAAAAAGAAAAAGTTTCTTCTTTCAAAAAAGGAAAGAAAAAAGGAAAGTGACCTTTTTTTTTGAGGCGCAAAAGGAAAGTGATCTGTTTGCTTACTGATGCTGTTGGGCTGTTTTTGTTGCATCGTGAAGGGCTCGTGGGCTATGTCATGGGCTGTGAACCGAGCCATGGGATGGGCCCATGGTCCCGCTCTCTGTTTTCACTCGATATATCGTCTTCTCTTGCGTCTTGCCCCGCTCTCTCTTTTCACACGCGCGTGCAGCCGCCAAGCGCGGGCTCGGACGCATTCAAACGAGGCAAGAAACGCTTGCAGGTTTTGGTGGCATGCCAGAAATGGTACTCCTTGAAGGAGGAGGGCGGCGGGATGAATCTGATGACGCGGCGCCAGCAGAGGCTAGGGTTTGGTGGCTGCGAACCCTTCCTTTAAAATCCCCTTGGCGAGTTGGCGATTGCATATCGATCTGGTAGAGATAGAACTCGAAAGACACCAGCGGCGGCGGCGGCGGCTATAGACTATAGTACACCTGCGTTTCTGTGCAAAATTCAGCTAGGTTTTAGCAGGAGGGTATATATGGAGGAGGAAAGCGGTATTAGGGAGTTCGCCAAGGCGGCGGCGGCAACGGTGGCGGCGCAGGGATGGGTGGCGGCGCCGCCGCCGGAGCGGAAGTACAAAGGCGTGAGGCGGTACCGCGGGTGCAAGAAGTATAGTGTGGATATCCGGGACCCTTCTGGCGGCTGGAAGTGCCGGAAGCTGTGGCTCGGGAGCTACGACACAGCCGTGGAGGCGGCGTGCGTGTACGACGCCGCCGTGCGGACTCTGCGGCCGCACGACGCCAAGGCCAAGACCAACTTCCCCGAGCAGCCGGCGACGGAGGAGGAGAAGGCGAAGCGCGCCGCCGTCGTGCTCGCGTACGTCGACTATGTGAAGTGCAAGCGCGTGGTCGCCGACGCGCCGCCTCCTCCTCCTGCACCCGCCGCCACGGACGAGGCGTCCGGGTCCCAGGTCGCGCCGGCTCCGGCGGGCGAGGCGTCCTCCTCCTCCCAGACTGCAGCCGCGACGGAGGAGGACGCGACGGGCACCAATCAGACCAGTGCGTTCCGGCCATACCGCACGACTACAGGAGGCTGCACGATGGCCAACATCTCTCCGGCCCAGTTCGAGCATCTGTATCGTCGGTTTGTGGAGACCGCGCCACGCACGCAGGGCTGAAGGCGCCAGAGCAATAATAGAGAAGACACTGATCGAGGGCACCGCGTGCGGCCATGATCCATTCGTTTATCTATATATGCACAAGGATTGTACCTTTTGTTGTCGGCTATTATCATGGACCTGTGTCAACGTGTTGTTCCTTAATCTGAGCTTCCTTCTCTTGTTACCATGTTTTTTTGTTTACATTCACATGATTTTATCTATTCGTTTCGTATTTTGATTTTTTTTATCTATTCGTTTCATTATATGTTTATATATATGTTGGTTAGTTAATACACTGGGAATTATGGACTCCTGTTTGAATTGCAAATCCCAAGAGCTTCCATGAAAACAAGACTCAAATAAATGCTCACATCTGATGAACTGCATACACGCCCATTAACCTGCCATTGTCTAGGGATTAAGACAACCTATATAGAACTATATTTTGCTATTTGGATTGGACTATCTATGTTGCTGTCTTCTTCTTATTCTGGTGTAATAAGGTCCCTAGGTATTCTAATCAGGGGCGGATCCACATGTAGAGGTGTGGGTGCGGCCGCACCCAGCACTCAAAGAAAATTCAGTGCTATCATCTCTTTTATTACCATAATCGCACCCCCTAATCTCACAAACTTGCACCCACAAGGCTAAAAAATCAAGTTCAAACGGCTAAAATGGCACTATTGCACCCCCTGTCCATAAGCTCTAGCTCCGCCCCTGATTCTAATGGTTTTTCTGTTTATTGCCTAAAGGCATACTTACAAAGGGATATGTAGCACTGTAGCTACATAGACATTTCTAGTCTCTACAGTTACGGTAGGACTAAGTCCAGATGGCATCTAATATATGCGTTAGAAGATGAGATGACCAAGTTATATATATATATATATATATATATATATATATATATATATATATATATATATATATATATATATATATATATATATGTAATAGTCTAAGTCTAGACGACTAAACTTGGAGGCAGAGCCATTTGAATGATAATTAAGCAGTTCTTTGGACAGAAAATAAGCTGGTTACTAGAATACATTGTTTGCTCATCCGTAACATGTTGAAAAAAATATACTAGAATGCATTTGATCCATAACCGCAAACAAAACAATATAGAAAAAAAACAAGATGTCAAATGAAATGCCCTAGATAAAAAAAAAGCAGCCAAGATGACAAGCATAATCGATAGGAAAAACTACAAAAAGGCCTAGATAGTTGTATGACACTAAAACAACAGTAATGTGATTAACCAAACAAACAAAATTTGGCAAACCAAAAGAGAGAGTGGCAAACAAGGGTTTAGGTTCTATAACTCTCGCTATACGATTTTTTCCCCTTGTACATGCACTTCCACGCTGATCTCACCCCCAACAATCATCTTCCGCTGCTCTCATCCCTGCGAGGAGCATTCTCCAATTCCCGAGGCGACATATTTTGCTCCATATTGGATTGGAGACATTAATTGCTTGTGCCGCCAGCATCAATTTTCCATTGCCTGATTATATTTTTTTGTCGACTGCGATGTGCGTCGTCAGTAAACACATCTATGAAGCCAGTGACTTTACAAACAATCGATAAGCTATATTAAAACTATATGCAAAAAAACTATATCGAAACTTGCAGACAAAGTTAAAATATTCCACTCACCCCCATCCCCTCCCCTCCTCTGAATGTTGTTTATACTGATACATTTGATCTGATTAGGCATGCAGATCGAAGTACACTCCAAGGATTTAGAATAAAATTGAGAAGAACATACTGATGAAGACACTAATGATGAAGGAAGGTCAGCTGATAATGACAGTTGGAACTATGATTTATGGAGTAACCTTCATTCAGGCATTACGTGAGATCCAATGAGTGTGCATGAGGATATGAATCAATCATGAGTACCAAGATGACAGTGCTTCCGAAAGTAATAGCTATTCTTTTTTTTTTGACCGAAGTCAGTAGGGGAAACCCCAACCTATTTTTTTACTTTTTTTTTATTTCAGCCTGGTTATTCGCTCCCACGGAGAGTTGAACCCAGATCTGCTAGATGCTACTCAGGTGCTCTAACCACTAGACTAGAGGATTCTTAGAGCAACAACAAAGAACTACCATGTGTCATCAATAGTGTGCTAGAAGGAACAGAATGCAGTTCTCAGTTGCAGCTGCAAAATCCATAAAAGGCACAACAAAAGGGCGGTAGTAAGACAACGATACCGACAAAAGTGGATGAAAAAAAGAATAAGAAGAAAAAGGCAATGCAGAGAAAGGATGTTACGAAGTGTAGATGAGTATGCTGGCAGCTCCAAAGAGGCTATGTAGTTACAAGATAAATGATATAGAGGGAAAAAGTATACTGAAACAAATTAATGTAATTTCTATGGTAGTCTCTCCTATAATTAAAGTTTAGCAACAGGGATATATGTCACACCCTGAGTCATTTTTTCGCATTTGTACAGAATATTACTTTACTGAATGCTACACATGGCTTGTATACTGCCATCAAATGAACTGCGCGGTGAGTTGAGTCATGTAAACAGTCAGTCATATCCCTGAAACAGCCGTTTTACATCTCTTTTTCATTTGATTGAAATGCACCCCAGGTCCTTAAACTATTTGTCGATGGTCATCTAGGTCCATGAACTCTTAAAGTGTCCACCTGGACCCTTAAATTATTTTTGGATGCTCATTTAAGTCCACGAACTCTTTAGTGATCCACATGGGTTCATAAACTATTTATATTGTGTCAATCAAGTCCATAAACTATTTATATTGTGTCAATCAAGTTCATAAACTATTTATGTTGTGTCAATCATGAACTCTTAACATTTAGGAGACATATTAGCATATAGGCTTTTCACTTCTTTTTCTTTACCAAGCATCTCACCCTCACCTGAAGCAATTATATATTGTCGTCACACATCGTCAAAGTATCCGTCGCGATTGACGATGCAAGGGACCAGGCATTGGGATTCTCACTGCAACATTACTCCGAAGGCATGGCGTTGTTACTGTTGATGCACTCACCTCCATTGTTTCTTCTAGAGCGAGGTCGCTCTTAAAAGTAGGGTCACTCTCTTCATTCCATGGCTCGTAGAAATAGGTTCACTCTATGACTCCGCGGCTCACATCCACCTCATCCAGTGTCACATGTGGTAGTGCCAACAATGGGTACATACTTACTGCAACGGCGCGTGATGGTGAGAAAGAAAAAAAAAAATGAAGGACCTACAGGCCATATGTCTCCACGCCGTCATGTCCAGGTTGGGTGTTTCCATCTCTCAAAAATGGACTTAGTTGACACAACATAAATAGTTTTTTTTTAGATTGACACAACATAAATAGTTTATAGACTCAGGTAGTCACTTAAGAGTTTATGGAGCTAAATGACCATCCGAAAATAGTTTAAGGACCCAGGTGGACACTTTAAGAGTTCATGGACCTAGATGACCATCCACCAATAGTTTAAGGACCTGGGGTGCATTTTACTCTTTTCATTTCAATATGTGGACTCTATTACATGTAATTACATTCATATTCCTATTTATTTATGTGAAGAAATGGTCCAATGTATATTGAATGAATTCAACAAGGATTCCCGTAATGCGCCAAAATTGCTTAAATGGTTTAAATCTAGAAGAAAAACCGAACAATTCGGCCTACAAAAGAACAGCCCAAAAGGGTTTTTTCACGTTTACTGATGCTTTTTGGCTGTTGTCAACGTTTGTGGGCTCCTGGGGTATGTCACGCTCTTTGGCCCATGGCCCCACTCTCTCTATCACTCGATCGTCTCTTCCCCGCTTTCTTTTCACTCATCACGGAACTGCCAGCGCGGGCTACAAACGCATTCAAACGGGGCAAGAAACGCTTGCAGATTTCCGAAAATTGGCACGGCAGAAATAGTAATCATTGAAGAAGCAGGGCGGCGCAATGAGTCTGCTGACGCGGCTCCAGCAGAGGCTAGGGTTTGGTGGCTGGGCGAACCCTAGCTAGCTTCCTTTAAATCCCCTTGGCGAGTTGGCGATTGCGCATCGATCGGGTAGAGGTAGAACTCGAAAGACACCAGCGGCGGCGGCGGCAGCTATAGAAAGTACAACTGCGTTTCTGGGCAAAATTCTAGCTAGGTTTTAGGAGGGTATGGAGGAGGAAAGCGGGATTAAGGGGTTCGCGGCGGCGGCGGCGGCGGCGCAGGGAGGGGTGGCGGCGCCGCCGCCGGAGTCGGAGCGGAAGTACAAAGGCGTGAGACGGCACCGCAGGGGCAACAAGTATAACGGAAGTTGTTGCTTGGGAGCTACGACACCGCCGTGGAGGCGGCGTGCGCGTACGCCGCCGCCGTGCGGACACTGCGGCCGGACGACGCCCACGCCAAGACCAACTTCCCCGAGCCGCCGGCGACGGAGGAGGAGAAGGCCAAGCGGGCCGCCGTCATGCTCGCCGACGCGGCCGCGGTTTCCGCAGTGGCGCCGCATTCTCCTCCTCCTGCACCGGCCGCCAAGAAGATGAAGACGGCCGAAGATGTTGCCACCTCGGCGCCGCAGGCTCCGGAATCCTTCGCCCAGCGCCTAGCCGCACTCGCCATCGATGCAACCCCGGCGTTCCAGACGGGCACCAATTAGCCCAGTGCGTTCCAGCCGTACCGCAGACAGGAGGCTGCACGATGGCCATCATCTGAAGGCGCCGGAGCAATGGAGAAGACGCTGATCGAGGGGCACCGCGTGCGACCATGATCCATATATTCGTTTATCGATCTATGTATTCACAAGATTAATTGTACCTTTTGTTGTCGGCTATTATATATCATGCACCTGTGCCAACGTGTTGTTCCTTAATCTGACCTTCCTTCTCTTGTTACCATGTTGTTTTCTTTACAATCACATGGTTTTATCCATTCGTTTTATTATAAATCAATATGTTGGTTAGTTAAATCAATAGCTATCTGTGAATTAGACGTCTAACTATATCGATCATTCAACTACAATGATCGGTCACATGGCATGGGATGGGACATCGTAATACAATATGAAGATTCCAGCTGAAGTATAAATCTTGTAATTTTACATGAAGGATATATAAACGCTCTTTTTGTTTCACTCCAGAAGTTTCATTTCTTAATCGGAACAGGTTTACAATCGAATTGATCTGGGGTGCTTCAGTATATGCATCTCACCCCGTTCGCGGTTACCTGAAACTTTTTTCACGCACAGATCATGCGCTACAGCAGGAAAGATTAAAATCGGAACATGTGCTGCTAATTGAGCTCCTCTCTATCCCTCAGATAACGGATGATATCTAAAATCTTGGATTCGTCACCAAAGTGCCACTAGGAACTGCAGGTTATTGTCTCCAAAATAAGCCGATGAACTCCTGCCTGATCGAATTGCAAAAATGTCTAGAGCTTCCAAGGAAAGAAGACTCAAAGAATGCTCATATCTGATGAACTCCTGTCTGAATTAACCTGCCATTATTAAGGATTCAGACAACCTATATTGAGCTATATTTTGCTATTGTATTGTGCTATGGTTGGTGTCTTCTTCTTTTTTGTTTAGTGACTAAAGGCATACTTACAAAGGGATATGTAGCACTGTAGCTATATGGACATCTCTACTGTCACTGTAATAGATGTCTAGATTCAGTCCAGATTCCGTCCAATATATGCGTTTGAAAGATGAGATGACAAGTGACATGGAATACTCTAGATGCCCAAACTTGGAGCCAGAGCCATTTGAATGGATAAGCTGTTTTTTTTTTCTTTGGACAGAAGATTAGTTTGTTGCTAGAAATGAATTTTTTTGCTAATCCGTAACATGTGAATAAAAATATAGCTTGCATCTGTAAGATCTTTTAGTTATAGTTATTAATGCATGTCACATGTCATTTTTACTTCTCAGTCTGTTCAAGTGACAATATGCTCGAATTTGACAGTAGGGGCGTGCAAAACATCCGTTCAAGATCTGCATCGGATGTTGGAGGTGCAAGCAGCCGGCAGGTTTGGATATGTTGGCGGATCCTGGTACACAGGCAGGATGCAAGGTGCCAGAAGCTAGCAGCAGAGGGCCATGATTTGCAAGGAAATAAGGCGATTCTTTATTTCTCACGCCTCAGAATGGACGATTATCTATGTATGATGCTGCGACATTTGATCTGATCGACCTATCATCTATCCATCAATCTATTTAGTTACAACAATTCTGTATTTTGTTGGTAAGCTGGTTGTCTGCCAATATATTGTTCTGTAATCTCAACTTGTTTCTCTAGTTAATTACCATGTGCTTTTGTATTTTTGTGAAGATTACCATCTTTTTTTTTTACAACAACCACATATTATGTTATTTCTTTCATTCATTATTTATATATTTATATATTTGAAAAAAAGATGACGACCAAGGGCAATGGAACAGGTCGACACATCCAAACTGCTGCCCAAAAAACTCTTTGAATGGATAAAAAGCCTGGTTACAAGAAATATATAGCTTGCTCATCTGTACCATGCAAGAATAAAAAGCCTACTCTAGTGTTTTAGTTATATTTACTGCAAGTCACAGAAGTCATAATTTCTCAATTCGTTCAAGCGAGAATTAATCCCTTAATGCAGAATTTGTCAGTAGCACCAAACTGAAATCAACTCTTTTCTTCTTTTGAGCTACCCCAGCAGCTCGTTAACTGAGGACTTCAATTCCATTGAAATCTGATTGATTCATTTTGGGATTTTTATAGGCACTTTGTGCTTATTTAATGATCCGAGCGAACTGTAATTGTTGTGCCATGCAATTTATTAACTAGGTCTTTTCAACTATATATGAACTGTAATTGTTGTGCCATGCAATTTATTAACTAGGTCTTTTCAACTATATATGACATATGTACTTACCTGCATCCTAGTTTGTGGATATGGATGTAATACAAATAAACTAATGTGGGAATATTATTCAGCTATGTTGAATATTCCATAAAAGATGAGATAGTGTGGCACTGCTGTAGAATCAATTTTTTTTGTCAAAATAAAATGTGATTTTTTCGTGGAATCTGATTTTGTTCTCCTATAATAACCATGCTGCTAACCATTTTCTAAGCTGTAAACTATAACGAATTTGACTACAATTGGATATTTCAGAACTACGTGTTCAAATTTTGCAGCATTCCCTCTACATCTCAATAATCAATCTAGCTATATGCTTCAAAGCATTCTTGAGATTCTATTTCAATTAGAGTCATGTCATGGAACCAAATTACTTTCAAAATAAATGCCACGAACCAAATTAACATCTAACATTTAGTGTGAGACCTAACTAGTGAACATGCTATATTTTTATTATTATGGTTTAAACTCTAAATTCTATTGTAAAGTGTGAAAATTCTAGTATACAATCATTTAATATTCCTTGTTTTGCATAAGGAATCTTATTTGTGGACATATCTCTATATAGACGAAAAACCTGAATTTTTAAATGTGTTTGAGCGCACTAAAATATATTTCAGCTGTGCATACATTTGTTAGTAATATTTCCAATTCGATTAGAACTGAGCTGCTGGCACACCCGTCGCTATTGCAATACAAATTCTTCTGTGTGTCGCTGGGAGAAGTAGCCAAGGAGGGAGCACTAAAATATTGACTTGTTACTTTACCTCATGTCTTCAGACATCTTTATATGCGGGCAATCTACAAACAATAAGCCTTAAATTATTGATTAAACTAAATTTCGAAAACCATGTTACTTGAAGCTATCTTATTTAAAATTTATTGTTGATGGCACCAACACACATAGATTAACTCGACAAAGAGACAAATTTTCTATCGGCATATGTGCAGGCGTGCAGCATAATTCAAGTAACTGAACGTAGTATCAGGCACGTTTAAGTAAAAAAAAGTAGTATCAGGCATACCATGAGGTAGAACGTCGATATGTATAAGCAGTAGTAGTAGAAAAATAGATTATGTCAATGTCATGCAGGTATACTTTTGCATCTTAACCCATATCGATCTCGGCAGTGGTTGCCGGCGACCGTCATCCAATACTTCTTGTAATGCAGTATCTAGAGCAGTCGTGTGCTCGACAGAACTCGATTGTGTCATCCGCATGCAGTATCTAGAGCCTGCATGTGCATCCTCACTCTAGTACATGGCTATAATGTTCATCCTTGCAACCACTATCAGTTATCACTACAAGAGGTTTTTTTTTTTGAGAATATTATCACTACAAGGGTTGTTGCTATTTTTCCCAAAGATTTTCTATATAATTCAACAACTAGACCATACTCACACAAAAAAATATTAGTTAGCTATAAGTAATCCTGCCAAAAAAAAGAAAAGTCTATCCTTTTCAAAAAAGAGAGGAAAAAAAAAAAGAAAAGGTTTGTGGGCTGCTGCTGTTTTCACGTCCTAGTCCACTGCGAAACTGAGCCAGGCCATGGCTTCGATCGCTCTCCCATTTCACAAGTTCGTCTTCCCCGCTGTCTTTTCAGTCGCGCAAAACCGCCAGCGCGGGCTAGGACGCGCATTCAAACAAGGCAAGAAACGCTAGCAGATTTTCGGAAAATTGGCACGGCAGAAATGGTAATCCATTAAGCAGCAGGGCGACGCGATGAGTCTGATGACGCGACGCCAGCGGAGGCTGCTAGGGTTTGGTGGCTGTGTGACGCGCTAACCGTTCCTATAAATCCCCTTGGCGTTTGACACATCGAGTAGATCGAGTTAGAAACACTTCTTCAAGCACACCAGCGGCGGCGGTAGGTAGTAGCACACAAACCATCGTTTCTAGGCGTCAAATTTAGATTTAATTAGGGATGGAAGCTCTCGGTCTTAGGAAGCTTGCCAAGAAGGCGGCGGCGGCGGTGGTGGCGGCGAATGGAGGGACGCCGCCGCCGCCGCAGAATTACGAGGGCGTGAGGCTCCGGCCCTGGGGCGAGTGGTGTGCGGAGATCCGGGACTCTCCGACCACCATTGTGTGGTTGGGGGATTATGACAACGCCGTGGAGGCCGCCTGCGCGTATGACGCCGCTGCGCGGATATTGCGTCCGGACGATGCCAGGACCAACTTCCCCGAGCCGGAGGAGGTGAACAAGGAGGAACGGGCCGCCGTCGTGCTCGCGTACTTCGCCGTCGCGAAGCGGAGGCGCGCGGAGAAGGACGCCCGGCTCAAGACGGAGACCGCCGAGGCGGGCGGCGCGTCCTCCTCTAAGCCTTCTCCTGCTGCTGCTGCGCCATCGCCTCATGCTCCTGCACCGCCGCTTAACTTGCATTTCCCCAACGCCATAGCCACCCCACCGTCCTTCGTCTTCCACCACGTCGCCGCTAATGCAACGTACAATCCAGATAAGCCTGCTACTGTCTCGGTGTTCTATACGTACGAGCCGTGACATGTTTGGCGGCGGCCTGTCAGCAGGAGTTCATACGTACGTTTATTAATATGTATGCACAAGATTTGTACCTCTTGTTGTCAGCTTTTATTTTGGACCTGCGACATATGTGTTGTCCTTGTTCCGTAATCTGATCAGCTTCCCTTCTCTTCTTGTTACCATGTTGTTTTGTTTACAATCAAATGATTTTATCCATTCATTTCATTATATGTTTATATGTTGGTTAGTCAAATCACTGTGAATTTGACGTCTAACTATATCACTCAACTACAATAATCAGTCACATGGGACGTCATAATCCGATATGATTATTCCAGTCGTCTAGTTATATTTCCTATGAAGGATGATCTCTATTTTTTCTTGCAGTCCAGAAGTTTCATTACTTAATCAGAACAGGATTACAATCGAATTCTGGGTGCTTCAGTATATGCACTTATGCAGCTCCCCGTTCCCCGGTTTCCTGAAACTTGTTTCTCTCACGCATATATCATGCGCTACACAAAAAAGTTTAAACTACAATGATCGTCACATGGGACATTATAATCCAATAGGACGGTGGCTCTTTCTTTCTTTCAGTCCAGAAGTTTCATTACTTAGTCAGAACAGGATTACATTAGAATTCTGGCTGGGTGCTTCAGTATATGCATCTGACCACGTTCCCGGTTACCTGAAACTTGTTTCGCTGATGATGCGCTACACAACAAATTTAAACTCAGAAGTCAGAACATGTCCTGCTAATTAAGCTCCTCTCCATATCTCTCAGCAATGCATCATATCTCAGATCTCCGCGGTTCATCATGTGATTCCAAAGTGACCTGGTTATATGTGTCTCCAAAATAAGCCGATGAACTCCTGTCTCGATTGCAACTCCCTAGGTGGTGTTTGGGTAGTGGGAAATGTGGGTTGGGTTTGGGATTGGGAAATGACTTTTAAGTGAATGCACGGTTGAGATCTAATATGATGGAAAAATGAATGGCTTAGATCTCCCATCTCATTTCCTTATCCCAATTCCCATTTCCATTTCCCAATTGCCAAATGCCCCTAGGGCTTCCATGGAAAGAAGACTCAAAGAATGCTCATATCTGATGAACTGCATGCACGCCCATTAACCTGCGATTGTCAAGGATTTAGACAACCTATATTGAACTAAACTTTGCTATTGGATACTACTATATATGTTGCTGCCTTCTTATTCTGATGTAATGTAAGATCCCTAGATAGATATTCTAATGTTTTTTTTTCTTTTTAGTGACTATATAAAGACATACTTACAAAGGTATATGTAGCACTGTGGCTACATAGACGTCGATCTCTACTGTCACGGTAATAGGTGTCTAGAGTAAGTCCAGATTCCATCTAACGTAGGCATTTGAGAGATGAGCGGCCCCAGTGATATGGAACACTCTAGACGCCCAAACTTGGAGCCATAGCCATTTGAATGGATAAGTTTATTTTTTTTTCTGGACAGAAGATAAGTTTGTTACTAGAAATTCATTGTTTGCTAGTCCGTAACACGTGAATAAAATATAGCTTGCATTGGTATAATCTTTTAGTTATATTTATTAATTAATGCATGTCACATGTCATATTTGTTTCTCAATCCATTCAAGAGAGAATGCTTGCATTTATGTATCGAGCATGTTGAGATGAGCTAATTCGGATCCTATACTTTGCTATGACTACAAGAGTTCCTATCTTTCCCAAAGCTTTTCTATTTTTTCAAGAATTAGCAATGACTACATTATATTTGCAAAAAAAAAAGAGAAACAATTACACCAAAAGGCATATCTTTATTAGTGCACACCGTGATAAAAATATTATTTAACTATAAGTAACAACTTTACTCGTGTGCTGCCAAATAATAATTTTTTGTTCCTTTTCATAAAAACAAAGAGAGGGAATGACTAATTAACACTTAGCTATATTTGGCTTGGGGTTCAGTCAAAATTGTTTTGTACCAATCATGATTAGTACACGTCATCAGTCTCAATATTTGTAAAGTTTAACAAATACAAAATCTGACTGAAATAGGGAAGGCCAACAGTCGATTTTCCTTGAGGACTTGTGTAGAAGTGCACCTTTTGCCTCGTTACTGCGCTAGCAATGGAAACTCCAATGCGTCAAGTGTGTGCATGAGGATATGGATTCAGTCATAAGGACCAAGATGAATGCTTCCGAAAGGTACAGCTATGCTTAGAGCAACAACAAAGAACTATCATCAATGGTGTGCTAGAAGGAACAGAATGCAGTTCTCAGTTGCAGTCGCAAAATCCATTAAAGGCGCAAACAAAGGGGCGGTAGTAAGCCAACGATACCAATAATAGTTGACGAAAAAAAGAACAACAAGAAAAAAAGATATTTCAGACTTGTTCTCAATCCATTCACATGAGAATCCCTTAATACAGAATATGACTATATCACCGAACTGAAATCACTTCTTTCTTCTTGTGACGTAACCCAGCAGCTCGTTAACTGAGGACTTTTATTGAAATCTGATTGATTTATTTTTGGATTATTATTATTAGATATTATGTGCGTATTTAAGGACCCATGGGAACTGTAACTGGTGTGCCATGGAATTTATTAACTAGACCTTTTGTGGATATGGATGTAATACAAATAAATCTTATTGATTTTATTTCCTCATGAGCCAAGAAAAAAAAAAGACTACTGAAGTTCTTTAAATGTTACCATGTGTTTTAAAGGTTACATACCGAGATCATCTTTTGGTAGTATATGCATACAGGTTAAAGGTTTAGACCCTTGAATATATATATGGCATATATAGTGAAGATGTCTAGAGATGTCGCGCCAAAGATCCATCAATGGATAACCTAGCAGCTTAATAACATTTTTATTGAATTGTGTGTGTACAACACAATATCAGCTAAATAACTTGTCAGCTTTCATCAGTCGCTCGGCTCGACGGCCCAGGCCTGCCTGAAATTAACCTGAGCTGGGGTTAGCCTTTTATTTTTTCAGAAATTAAAAAGGCAGTGGGTCACCGACTAAGACCGACTGCAATGTCCAAAAAAAAATCGTTGTCAATTCGACAACCGACTGCCTTCTCATATAATTGCAGACGCTTCTCTTCAGTCAGTTCAGTGCTGACTGCTTTGATGGTTGACGTTTGACACCTTTGAGGCGTTCTATAGTAGTGGTGAAGTTAATTTGATCATGAACTTAGCACAAAATAGGAACCACAAGAAACTTGCTGAAACAATACACAAATCCCTCCAAAATACTCGCTTGATCTTATCAGAATCATCCCCAACAGCCTCCGCGCGCATACATGAAGTTCCCTGAAAATAGAAAAGGAACAAAACCATTGAAGTGCAAACCAAATAAAAAGATACAAGAATCAATGTCCTCATGGACGAAAACCATATCGACATGAAGAGGCGCCTTGCCATCACGACCACCACAATAATCCCATGAACAATCCAGTTCCTGCTCGAGGGATTGCCATCGTACAACTTTGAGAATGCCATGTCGATGGTCTCAAAGGGCTCTAAAAATAAAAATAAAACACAAAGAAAGTGAGTGCAAAACCTGTAGAGCATAAAAAAAAAATACGAATCTCAAGAACAAAAGAAACCTACTGATGTAAAAAAGCACCAAATAGGACTACGAAGGCCCATAACAACAACCCCAGGATGACCAATGGCACACGCAGAGATCATACGAATAGACGAAGTAAATATGGGCAAAGAAGGCCGCAGAAAACTGCAGGGCATCACCGCCCTTCACAAGCATAAACGAACAAACACGTACATGGTGAATAATATGTGGCACAGGACGTACAACTAGTGCCATGGTATGCACTGTATGCAATGATATGGGCCAAAGATGACTCGGAAAATGAAAAGAATCGATTGCAAGATATGGTCATCAATCACCAAGACCACAGAATGGAAGTAAAATGCTTGCATTTGTATGTTGAGTACTGCCATCAACTAATTCAGACTATTTTGCTATCGCTACAACTAGTATGCCCGAAGGTTTTCTAATTTTTCAAGCATTTGGAACTCGAAAAAAAAAGTAATAACTACACCAAAAGGCAACTATATTAGTTCCACATACTGTGATAAAAAATATTAGTAAGATGTAAGTAACAAGTTTACTCATGTGGTGCCCAAAAAGAAAAGTTTCTCCTTTTCAAAAAAGAAAAAAGAAAAAAGAAAAAGAAAGGTTTGTTTGCTTACTGATGCTGTTGGGCTGTTTTTGTTGCACCGTGAATGGCTCCTGGGCTATGTCATGGGCTGCTACCAAGGCATGGCCCATGGTCCCGCTCTCCGTTTTCACTCGATCGTCTTCGCTCGCGCTCTCTTTTCACACGCGCAGCCGCAGGCGTGCGGGCTCGGACGCATTCAAACGAGGCATGCAGATTTTGGAAAATTGGCATGCCAGAAATGGTACTCCTTGAATGAGGAGAGCGGCGCGATGACGCTGATGACGCGGCGCCAGCAGAGGCTAGGGTTTGGTGGCTGGGAACCCTTCCTTTAAATCCCCTTGGCGTATGCGTGTTGGGTAGTGTAAAGCTAGATGAAAGCTCACCTTTCCCTCGGTGGCTGTTGCATGTTAGTATAGAGTAGGAATAGCCCCTACTGTGGCGTACAACACAAGTTCAACTGAATTCTATCTCTAACTAGTGAAAATGTACGTGCGCCACGCACGTGTTCGCCCAAATGACATCACTTGGCAGGACTTTATCATAAATCAAAATAATATGATGTACCGTGCATGTATCATAAAAAAACATACTTCTGACACATTATTGCATTTAAGTACCATAACGACATTAACACGACAAGCTCAAGAATCTGATAAAATAACGACATTTATGATAAACCCTAGTACCAATGCACGTGCGCCACGCACGTGTCTAAATGGCTAAAAAGATATTTACAATTTAGTTGATATAACACGTTACAATTAAGACAACAAAATTTATGTCATTGGTATATTTGTTAAAACAATAAGACGCAAAACAAATATTATTCATTCACTTGTTAATTATTTGTATTTTTATAATACACAAGAAAGTAAGAGTCAATGACATGGTAATAATCTACTTATAAGGAAAAGTCATGAGAATTGTGGCCGGACATTGAATTTTGCAGGAGTGGACAATAAGCACACATGTATTTCATCACTAAGCAAATTTTGGCACATTGGCAATGAACTTCCTAAATATTTCGCTCCATCAAAACTTTCTTTTTCAATCATTTTATTCTTTGACACATGCGTTTCCTTTCCTATAATTCAATTCCCAACCCTTTTTAAGCGTTATTATTTAAAAAAATAATAATTATAGACTATGTAGAAAGTTCAAGATCAACATGCATACAAGTTATCCTGACTGGTGTTAGAAAAGTTTAAAAAAGAAGACCACTTAGGATACATATACTCTATAAATTAAAGAAAACTAAATGTTGTGAACTATCGATAAAGGAGATTATCACTGCAATATCATCGTACCAGCTACTACTATCTATGGTCACAATTTTTGGGGTTGGGTTGCATATACAAGGAATTATAAATGAACTACAAGGAGTCCTTGCTGGTAGTAAAGCATTGCCGCTCTTGGGTTGCTGATCTCATAGATTATGCATCATGACACCTCGAGGAGATCAATCTCATAGACCCATGTAATACTTGCTGAAGCAGCCTACATATCACCAATATCAGCAAGTGATAAATGAGAGAATGCACAAACATGATAAGTAATGTGGCGAAGGAACTTTTATATTCAAGCAGCAGAAAATAAGTGAGTAAAATCAAAATAAATTTGCTACAGTGGATAAAGTGAGTAAAAACAGCACTTCACCAGATAGCTCAACTTGGAGGATAAAGTATATGATTAGCTATGGAGCCTATAATACAGAAAATTATAGTGTTATTGAAATAAACTGGAAAAACACTTTTAACCTTACTGCATAAACCGGAAATCTTTTGAGTAGAAATTTGAAAACATATGGTTTAAGCCTCGTCAGCGGGGAAAAAATGATTAGGGAGACCCAGGACATGAGAGGATGCTTACTGCAGGCTACTCCTTGGCCGTACGCACCCAGCCGTCATGGCCCTCCATCATGGTCGTGCGCTCTCAGCTGCCGTCGCCCTACATCATGGCTGTGGGCTCTCAGCTGCTGTTGCAATCTTTAAGTCTTAGAGCAGGAGATGCAAAAAAAGCTTAGTCATGTCACATAATTTCATTTCCATGTACTGTTAAACTTGGAAGGCATAAGGACATGCTCTACTTACTGCAGCAATAAGTATGTGTCACACAAGAGAACAAGAAAATAAATAGGCCCGTGTGAGTTTTCGTGACGAAATAAAATCTGACATTGCATAGACTAATAATTTCATCCGCCTACACTTGGTTCAGACAAATTTAAGGCAAAATACAAAAGTTCAGGCAAAATTAAGGCTAAATGAAAATATAAAAGTTCAGGCAAAATTAAGGCTAAATGAAAATACAAAAGTTCAGGCAAAATTAAGGCATTGGAACAATTGGTTCCACAAAACATATTTATCATCTTCATTGTACAATATCAACGACAGGGTGTGGAAGCATGGCAAATGTGTACTGTGGTTATACCGACTGATTAATGTAGATTACCTATATGCTAACGGAAGGAGCAGAAAAATATACATGAGGGTGATTCATGTTACAGAGATCAATTCATCAAAAGAGTACAGTTTGTAACATATAAGATGCTCGTAGGCTAAGGACCTGTGGAGAGAATAAGGGGTGCTAAAACCATGCAGAACAAAACAATCACGGTTATTATATCTATTATCACCAGTCAACCAATCTTAAATAAAACTGGAAAGTAGGATCTCACACTTCCACTAACCATCAGATAAATCTAAATATTGAATACACTCTTAATACCCAGTCGGAAAACCAAGCTAGTAAGAATGCACGTGCGCCACGCACGTGTATAAAAATGCATCACTTGTAGGATCTTTGTAGCATAAAATGAAATTCTATTTTGCACATAGAGTTAAATGGTACATTATGTTAACTATCATTTTCCAAATCTAAATAATTGCATGATATACATATATAGCGGCAATGCAAAAAAAAAAAAAAACAAATACACACAAAACTCTACGGCTTGGCGTCAGTTGTTTACAGCTTGTCTACTTCGCCTGGAAAGGAATGAAGCCAGATTCAAATTCATGTGCAACTTTATTACACTTAAGTGACAAAAAAAGATAGTATTTATGAGCATGTATATGTTTTAACCTGTATGCATAGCATTCAGCAGCAAAGATATTTGAATCCTTGATAGAGCGTAGATATGCTTACTACTTTAGTTGTGGAGAACATTGACATGTACATCAGGAGCAGCTTTTTTTTGATCTTTCACTTATAACTCCTCAAGGTGAGATAAACATCAGTTGCCTTCACCCCGCCACCTGCAAGGCTACACACCATGATGTTAAAAAAAAACATATATATTGATCCATTTATTGAGCAAGAATAGGACAACGGCCATGAACATGGAGCAGAAACTATCATTCTATTTATTGAGCCATAATGCCACCGCAAGTAATAAGCATATAATTCACTGATTGTGTCTGTTTCTCCTTTTAGTTTCAGGTGCAGAGCCGGGCTATGTTCATTTACAGAAAATTCTTAGAAGTCAAGGTGCTCTTTTTTTCTCGAACACGCAGGAGAGTTGAGGATCATTGCATTAATAGAAGTCAGGGTGCTCTCACCTGATTAGAATGCTCCCTGAGCATTCCACCTCGAGGGTGAGGTCAGGGACATTGTTGCGGCAATGCACATTGTCTATTCATTCTCCTATTCATAGGTGCCATTTCTATTGAGATTAATATCAGGGAAGCCCACTCATAAAAACAACAAAAAAAATACCTCAAATACATAACAGTGGTCATTTTTTATGGTCTCTACTAACCAAATTAAAAAGTACAAATACCAACTCTGCTAATCAAGTGTATGCTCAAGCAAATAACCAATAGATAGGGAATATTTATGCTGGAATGAGAAAGAAGCTAGTAGATGGCAAAGAGCTGACCTATCTGAACCATTACTGAGCTCCTTCCTGCTCTAATAATACAACATGTTCATAGCTTCTTCTCTAATAACCAATTGTAATTTAAGAATGAACATGGCTTACATTAATGTTGTCATCGGGAAGAACTCCATAGGGCAAAGATAGGATTAAAACATTTTTCCTTCTGCAATGAAATATTATGTTAATAATTCCTTCAAAAATGGCTAGCGATATTATAAAATACAAATGCATGGTTAAAAGGAAGAAATTAATACCCGATCGGTGGATTGACACTGAATACTGAATAGACAAATAAAAGGTTGTACTGGTAAAAATAGGGGGTCTGATTCGCATGCAGGCTGAGTATTCTTGGTGTATTGCCAGCCAGTTTTACCTGAGTATTCTTGGTGTATTGCCAGCCAGTTTTACTCAGGTAACTTGTCCTCTCCTAGTACGTCAGTTGGGGAGTACTCCTAGACACTGAATACTGAATAGACTGAATTTTACCTGAGTATTCTTGGTGTATTGCCAGCCAGTTTTACCAACATGGATAGGGGGTCTGATTCGCATGCAGGCTGCAGAGGAACTCAGAATCTCAGTGACCAGAACGTTTTCATTCACTTCTAATAGTTTTTGCAATCTGCAAGTCCATGCAGCACATGTACATGTCAGTCAAAGGAACAAAGTCGTAACACAAAAAGAAATAGTAGGCTTATAAATTATTTGATACAATTGCCATAGAAAAATCTTGATGCAGTTATCTCGATTCAGTCTTGCTCTAGCTGATATGGGCAATCACGATACACGAAGTTAAATCTGAACAAAAACAACATCATGCGATTGTGTCATCCAGATTTTTCATAGGAACCACAAACACCTTGAATTTCCTAGGAACTGTAATGGCCATGATTTTTTTTTCCTCTTGCCCGTGCATCTACGAGAAGCAACAGTACCCAGCAATAATCACATATTTCCTAACAAGCAAGCAGACAAGCAGACTCGGCAGAGAATAGAATGCTCTCTTAGGGTCGAAGGCACATATGGCACCATCGAATTGTTCCCCGGTGCGGCGATCAATGCTATAATCCGTACTGCAAGGAAGGTACAGAGCAGGGAGATAAGAATACAAGTGGAGATAGAAGCGACCTTCGAGCGATTGAATCCGGTGGAGATGACCACCTGGAGCTAAAGGTTCCTGGCTAGTCCATGCCCCAAGATTTGGAGGTAACGGCGGCGCCACCTCCGATCCATGGACCCAACCATGGCGGCGCCGGCGTCCTCCTAGGCACGGGCGATCCACCGGGTACGGGCCGCCCCGAGACGGCGCGGACGCCGTGGTCAACACGGCCAGATCGAGATCAAAGTCGCGGCTGATAATGACGCCTCCATTGTTGACATGACTGATTGTTTTTTTTTGACGGAAATTTGACATGACTGATTGTGGAATGCAATCACAGATCAAAGTCGCGGCCGGAACATTTGGAGATTTGGCGATTTGTAGATTTGGGGAACACACCTACTGCCATCGTGGGGTACTGGGGTTGCCGGGTTGGGTCGCCTGCTAGCTCTCAGTTGCGCCGCTGCGGCACACCGGCCAGCCAAATCTTGCACCCTCCGTGACTCTCTTCCATCAGCCCGTCTCGCCGCCTCGCTGCCTCCCGGCTTCCGACATGGATCTCCCGGCCACTGCTGCAGGCTGCTTTACCCAATGGGGAGGCGTTCGTCCGTCGTGGCGAGGTGATGCTCTTCCGGCGCTGTTTGGCGGAGCTCGATGGTGGGGCTAGCTTGGCCGCTTGGACGATGGGAGCACGTCGATCTGGATCAGGGAGGAAGAGATGAGGGAGTGGGGAAAAACGCCAGGAGCTACGGGCGTGATTTGTGGAGACCGGAGATCAGGATGGAGAGGGTCAATTGCTGAGTTCACCTTTGTTTTCAAGGAAGGCCATCATCATTTCATGAATCATGCCCGGTGGGATCGGCGGGGCTAGGCTTTGATCAGGGTGAGAAAAAAATCAATTTTTAGCGTCACTGTAACGCAACATTTGAAGAAAATCAACGTAGGGGGGAGGGGAGAGGAGGGGGGCGTGACGCTCGGGGATGCCCGAAACGATTCGGTGCGTTGGATATTGGACCCATAATATAGCAGGACGGTTCAGATGGCAGGGTAGATAGGACAACACGGTAAAACTGATTTTTCTCCTAACTGGTTCTTTAAGGGTTTAGACTCTATCTCTAAGTTACAGATTGCAACACCGAACCAAACTATCGTTGAGATACTAACAGCCTCAACGTGAGATACAAGTCATATCGTTAACACTCCCCCTCAATCACACCTTTCCAAGGTTGAGATTGTGACGAAAATCTTCAAGACGTTGTACAGGTAACGGTTTAGTAAATCCATCGGCAATCTGATCATTGGATGACACAAACCTGATCTCCAATAATTTTTCTGCAACACGTTCCCGTACGAAATGATAATCAATTTCTATATGCTTTGTTCTGGCGTGAAAAACTGGATTAGCAGATAGATAAGTAGCACCCATGTTATCGCACCACAAACATGCAGCTCTGGGTTGCGGTAGTCCTAATTCTCCAAGAACACTTTGCAACCAAATGACTTCAGCAGTAGCATTAGCAAGGGACTTATATTCTGCTTCTGTACTGGACCTAGAAACAGTTGCTTGTTTTCTAGCACTTCAAGAAATAAGATTAGGACCTAGAAAAACAGCAAAACCTCCTGTTGATCTTCGATCATCAACACAACCTGCCCAGTCCGCATCTGAAAAGGCACTAACTAGTAAAGATGAACTCTTCCTTATCTTAATGCCATAGCCCAAAGTCCCTTGTAAGTATCTCAAAATCCTATTCACCGCTGACCAATGTACAGTGGTAGGACTATGCAAAAAATGACACACCTTATTAACAGAGAAAGAAATATCCGGTCTTGTCAATGTTAAATATTGCAAAGCACCTACTATACTTCGATAATTGGTTGCATCTTCACTTCCCAAAATATCACATTGTGTCCTTGAAAGCTTTTCTGTATAACACATAGGTGTATTCATAGGCTTGCACTTCTTCATACCAACATGGCTCAATAAATCACGAGTATATTTCTCTTGAGTCAACAATATCCCTTCTGCATACTTCTTTACCTCAATTCCCAAGAAATAATGTAGATCACCAAGGTCCTTGAGTGCAAAATCAGATCTTAGATCCTTGAGAAGAGCATCAACTGCATCTTGAGAAGAACTTGCCACAATAATGTCATCAACATATATGAGAAGAAAAATAGTGACTCCATTCTTACTATATATGAACAAAGAAGTGTCAGCCTTAGAAAACCGAAAACCAAGTTGCTTCAACTTTGTACTTAATCTTGAATACCAGGCTCTAGGAGCTTGTTTCAAACCATAAAGAGCTTTATCTAATCTGCACACAAAATTAGGATGTTTCTCATCCTCATACCCAGGTGGTTGCCTCATATAAACCTCTTCCTCAAGAACACCATGAAGAAACGCGTTCTGCACATCAAGTTGTCGAAGACACCAACCTCTAGAAACAGCAATAGATAGTACCAGCCGAATAGTAGCAGATTTAACAACAGGGCTAAAGGTATCTTCATAATCTATGCCATAACGTTGTTTAAAACCTTTTGCTACTAGACGAGCTTTATACCTGTCAATTGTCCCATCAGCCTTCTTCTTAACTTTATACACCCATTTACTGTCCACAATGTTAGTGGCTTGCTTGGCTGGAACAAGATGCCATGTGTGATTCTTCATCAGGGCACCATACTCATCATCCATAGCTTGCCGCCACCTAGAGTCCTCAAAGGCCTCCTGCACATTTTCTGGTTCTCCTGTAGAACACAAATTTGCATAACGAATAAAATCAGATCCAAAATCTTTTGGTCGCCGTATGTTATTTTGTAACCGGGTGCGTGGAGCTGGTGCTTGAATTGATGGTGCAGCAGGCGCTACAGCAGCAGGTGGTGGCGCATTTTCTGGAGCATGCACAGGAGATCCTGGAGTCGGCGGTGCGTCTGGTTCTTGAGGCTCGACAGGATCAATCACCGGAGCAGAAGATCCTGGAGCCTCATCATTGTGCCGCGGGATCGGTGCACTGGTCGAGAAAGCACCCGCGCCACCTGCGGCGGATTCACCAGCTGATGGCAGTGCAGGCTCTGACGCACCACCAGTCCGAGGTAGCAGGGTCGAGACAGATTCGCGCGCACGATCCAAGGCTGATAGGTAGGGTAGTTAGAGACACACGTGCAGCGGCGGCGGCGGCGGCTGTAGTACACCTGTGTTTGCCAAGAAATCAAGGTTTTAGGGATGGAGGGTGGTCTCAGGGGGCTTGCCAAGAAGGCGGCGGTGGCGGTGCTGGCGGCGAACGGAGGGGCGCCGCCACCGCCACCGGAGGGGACGACGTACGACGGCGTGAGGCTCCGCCCCTCGGGCAAGTGGAGCACGGAGATCCAGGACTCTCCGACCACCAGGGTGTGGTTGGGGAGTTACGACACCGCCGTGGAGGCGGCGTGCGCCTACGACGCAGCCGTGCGGACACTGCGGCCGGGCAAGAGGACCAACTTCCCCGAGCCGCCGGAGGTGGACAAGGAGGAGAGGGTCGCCGTCGTGTTGGCACACGTCGCCGGCGTGAAGCGCAAGCGCGAAGAGAAGATGGAGAAAGAAGCCCGGCTCAAGAGGGAGGCTACCGAGGCGGCGAACGCGGCCGCGGCCGCGGTTTCCGCCGTGGCGCCTCCTCCTGCAGCTGCCGCCATGGAGGGAGAGGGGTCCGGCTCGTCCCAGGTCGCCCCGGCTCCGGTGGGCGAGGCGTACGCCTCCGAAACTGCACCGGCTCCAGCCGACGACGCCTCCGTCTCCCAGGTTGCAACTGCTCCGGCAAGCGGCGCGTTCGACTCCCAGTCCTGCTATCCTGCACCGGCTTCGGCCGGCGAGGCGTCCATGGTGGCACCCTCTCTCACCCCTGTGCCACCCGCCTTCCTTTCCCAACCACACATGCCATTGTGCCTCCACCAGCTGCATTCAATACCGACCCATCTCCAGACGCGCCGGCAGCCTGTCATACCCCATTTCTAGGGTATGTTGTGCATCATATATCAGTCCCTGGATCAATAGCTGATACGCACAAGAACACAGATATGGTAATCAAAAGCATACTTCGAATAGGTATATAAATATAATACCTGATTTATCACCCTTAGTGGCGGTACGACAAGGATTCAGAACTATCCAAGTCCCTCCGACCAACTAACGGTGAAGCCGACAGCGGAAAGCCAAGGCCCAACACCACAGGCAGACTTGAGAAGCAGAACCGAAAACCTAATCGTCGTCGTCGTCTTACGAAGTCTTCTCTGACTAAAAACAACAAATGCAAGAGCGTGAGTACATAAGGTACTCCGCAAGCCCTACACTACTCAAGGGTATATGAACATGCATATTTGGTCTTAGCAAGGAGAAGCCTGTAGGGTTTCATTTGCAGAAAGCAATTTTATGCAGGGTTCTCTAAAGCAAGCCAATGATTTAGAGATAAAAACAGAGAGTTATTTGTCAGTATTTTAGTTGGGTGGCCTGGGGGAGTATGAAACATTCCCGCCAATTCCCAAGTTTTACTTGGGCCTTCTGACCTCAGCGGCCATACCGACCCGGCATCCATGCCAACACTTCCAAAACACGAGTTGACTACAACTCACTCACACGCCAAGGAATAGAAGAGGTGGCTAATCTCAAGGAGCGTAAGACCATAACGTGTCATATGCCGTGACAACGTCCATCCGGATGAATTTTTATCCTCTGCAGAGGTTGTACAGCTTTTCCCACGGGCCATGCACCCTTTGCAAGGGGGTACGTAACGCTTAATCCATCTTCTCTGAGCACTTCACAAATCCACCACGGAATCACACTCAGGGGCCTGTGACAATGATTTGTCACACTACGGCACAACACACCTGTAACAGGTGCATTCATGCTCCCGCAATGAGTTGCAGGATCCGAGTACAAACAAGGACATGCGGCTTTCCCATGCACTGACAATGGGTCCCCATGCACTGACAATGGGTTCCGCGACCGGACCACGGGTACGTTTCCCGGGTCTTCTCCTGAGCTTCCGTTGCCACTACCAGCCTCCGGTGGTGTTGCAAGAGTACCCAAGAAGGTAGGATAAGTCCTTCCCATTCAGGTTCCGTGGTTGTACGGGAAATCGTTAGGTTACGGTGGAGAGAACCGGTCCATATGTGGCCGGGCAAGCACCATATCCCACACTGGTGGGCTATCTCATAAGCCGCATTTCACTAGTGGCCTTGCCCGCAGTCCAACCCATCCCATCATCATCACCTAACACGGTTGTGCTACTCCCAACCCCAAGTATCACGCACACCACCAAACTCTTTTGACACATTTATAAAAGCATGCATGTGATAGGTGTGGCAATGTAGAAACATTGCGAGGGGTCCTAAGCGTTCTAGTAGCAAGGTAGTCGTGCCATCATAGAAATGATGGTACTGTCCTAGGGTTATCAAGGTGATGGGTAATCAAGGGTAAGCAAGGATTCTGATATTAATGCCTATATAAGTGGCATCAATACCAATAGCAAGTAGGACCATAACTACACAAGTAGTAAAATAACAAGCAATGCATATTACGAGAGTAGGCTATATAGGTGCAATGCGAAAACAGTGGGTTCAATCATGATCAAGGAGAAGTAGAGCTTGCCTGATAAACGAATTCCTAATCTTCGCTTTCCTAGTCTTCAGATTCTTTTGTGGAGGCTGATGTCTTCAAGTTCTTCCTCGAAGCTTGTGTCTTTCGACTCGGATTCTTCTGGATCTTTCTTGAAGCTTGGAATGCTTTGGCTCTTCCTCGAATATCGCGTAAGCTAGCGCATAAAAACACTACGTATAAATAAACTACCGCAAAAGAAAATAAAGATTGAAAAGAACCAATAAGATTCAACTAAACTCCAAGAAGAACCGATAGGATGCCATTGAAAGATAAAAGATACGAATCATGTATGATGCATCCAGTTTTACTTTAGCAAATTTTATTATCTTAGAAAGGCTTGTTAGGGCAATGCATCGAACACTAGGGCTTTTGATGTAAATGAGGGATGCTAAATGCGAGAGAAGAGCATGAGTGTAAGTGAAGGTGAGCACAACGTGTGTATGTGTATCTTGTACACTTGCGTCACTAAGGCTTTGTATAGGTTGTAACCTATACAAAGGTTATTGCAACAAGTGTACAAGTGTAAGGTGTGTCACTTTAATTACTCACTTATAGATTAAGGGATTACCTAGTGGTGATTAGCTAATATTAACTTACTAGATTGATTGTTTACTAAGACTAAATTACTAAGTTATTTGTCATGAGCTACGCTCACGACGGTGGTTTGTGCACGTGATCATGCATGACATGAATGCGCAACCGCAGATAAAACACTAGGATCAAACGATTAAGAACAAATAGCAATTAAGATAACAACGAACAATAACTCTAATAAAATCAATTAAAAGATCACTTATAAAAGAAGATGGCCAAGCGATAAGGCTTGATAAGGAATCGGTGGTAACATTGGAATAGGTGTTGGTGGCAGGGTTAGGTTTAAGCTTGATCGAGCGAGGATTAATCAAGGCTAGGTTCGGAGTCGAACTCAGAATATAGAAGGTTACTGCGTTTAGAAGCGATACCGCATGAAAGATTTATCGTTAGCGGGTAAATAAATGAATATGCCGTATAGGAATGGAGCGGGGTGCGTGTTGTCATGTGGGAGGTACTAGACAACTATCACCACAAAATTGATTAGGTTTTAGGTGAACAACAATCGTGACGTGCGAGTTTGACATCGCACGATTGTCGATAAAAGGGATGTAATAGGCGAGGGGATATTTTAGGACATTGATGGTGTCTAGGTATGATGTGGGGTTTCAATAGTAGTACCATGATGTACTACGCGTTTCTACGAATCCATGAACGCAAGAATCGCTCAAAACGGAGTTATGGTTGGAAAGATATCGATATTTAAAGATCTGGGAATTATTTGTAATTACAAAGGACTCAATTGTAATTACAGAAAAGTTTTAAGGACCTATTTGTAAGGTCAGAAAGTCCTAGGGACTATTTATAATTATGGAAAAGTTTAGGGGCCTAGGTGTAAAAAGATGAGGACCAAAACATAATTACAGAAAAGTTTAGGGACTTTTCTGTAATAATGTAGGGCTCAAATGTAATTACAAAAAAGCTTAAGGGCTTATCTGTAAAATGTACAGGGCCCGGGGTTTTTCCTGGAATTCTTATTTATTTTTCAATTGGAAAACCCATGGACTCGGTCCATGGGCTCTGTGGACCGGTTTGGGGCGGCGGTTCACCGGTCCACGGTGGACCGGGAGCGATGCCCGCAGTGGCTGCTCGCCGGACTTCTCGCCGGCAGGGTGGACGAGGGCCGACAAGACCTCATCGCGGGGGAAGAGAATGGGACGGTGGAGCCGGGAGTGGTACATGTCGACGAGGAAGAGCGGCGGTGCGAGCTCGCCGGAGGGGTGCGGCACGGTGGCGAGTGGCGGCGATAGGGAAGAGCTCGTGCGCGAGGAGAGGGGGAAGGAGAAGATGCGCGGGGAGAGAGGGGAGCACGAGGATGCTCACCTTGCGCTCAACGGAGCTGAAGTGGACCGGGAGGTGGCCGGAGCCGGGGAAGGGAACGGCGGCGAGTAGACCTCGTCGTCGATCTCTTCGCGCGCGGCTCAGCTGCGCGAGCCGAGGCGATGATGGGGCGGCGCAAGGAGCGGGGGTGCTCGCGGGGCAGAGGATGGAGAAGAGGACGCGCTCCCACGGCGGCGGGAGTGATCGCCGGAGAAGAGAGAGAAAGAGAGAGAGAGAGGAGAAAGGGAAAGGGGGCTCGGTGGAGAGGAGGGAGAGGGGACGCGGTGCGGTTTTAAGGGCAGTGAAGCTCACTGTGAGCTTGGTGGAGGTGGAGGAGGCTGGGAGCGCGACATTCGAGGGTCGCCGGAACCCTAGCTTGCGTCGGGGAGAGAGGAGAAGAGAGGACCGGGGGGGGGGGGGGGCTCACGACGCGTGAGGGAGAGAGGGGGAAGAGGAAGAGGAGAGGGAGCCGGGGAGGTCTCGGGTGAGTTTTATAGGCGGCGAGAGGCGTGGCCGCTACGGAAGGGCGCCGGAAAATATCTCGCTCCGGCGAGATATTTTGCCGAGCGACGTGACGTGGCGGGGAGGAGGAAAGGCGGTGGTCGCGCGGGCACGTGCTTCACGCGGAGGCTCTTGGAGCATGGATGCGACGCGACGACGAAGGGGGAACCGGGCGGTATGGGCGGCGGCGGGATTTTCGCTGGCCGCGGCTGGAGGAGGAAGAAAGGATGGACCCCACGCGTCGGCGACTGAGAGAGGGAGGCGGGCTGGTGGACTGGGCTGGCGAAGCTGGGCTGGTGAGTTGGGCCGGGAGGGAAGGAAACGGCCCACGCGTGGCTGGGGAAAAAGAAAAGAAAAGAGGAGCGGGCTGGGCCGGAATGGAGGAAGAAGGAAGGGTTTCGGCCCGAAGCGGTTTAGGAAAAGGGAAAAGGTTTAACTTTTTCTTCAAATTCAAACAAAACAAAAATCAATCAATCACTCAAAATAAAGCCAATAAAATCCAGAGATGCACATTTGAAATCAATCAAGCACTCAAAAGGAAGAGTTTTTGCAAGATTTCAAAATCAAAACTTTTTAAATTCAAAGTGTGTTTGACAAACTTGAGACAAATTTATTTAATTTGTTGTAAATTAAAAATAGATCAAATTTTTAGTAGATTTAAATGAATGCAAACACTTGAGCACTTGTTTTAATATTTCAAAATTTTCAAATTCAAAACTAGGTTTGATTTATTTGGTGAATTTTGTTTTCAAAAATCATGGCAAGGAAAGAGGTTGGACAAAAATTTAAATTTGGAGTGATTTTTATTCCTTTTTAATTTTTTTTTCTTTTTCTTTTTGGCTCCAAAAGTAGGGGTGCTACACAGCCAACGCGTCGACTTCCCAGTTTCCACCCGTGCTCGCCAATGCGCCACTTAACTTCCATTTTCCAAATGCCATGGCGCCAGCACCGGCCTTCCCCCTAGGCCCTGCTCCCACTGCGCCGGTGTCCCACTTCCATTTCCCCAACGCCATGGCGCCTCCACCGACATTCCACCACGCGGCTGCTTCCACAAGTTCCACTGCACCACCGACAAAGGAGAGCCTCGCCGCACTGATAAGCCTCGCGCAGCTCCGAGACCTCTGGCGTCAGCGCGACTTCGTTGCATCCTCGTTCAACCAGCCGCCGCCACTCGCCACCCCAGCAGCAACCGATAACCCACCAGCTCAGCCCCGTGCGCCGCTGATGGACAACTGGCCGGCGGCGTGCAGCAGCGAGGGCTCAACCAGTGGGATGTCCGGCGGTCAACAGGAGCTTCCGGGGGCCACCATCACGGATGCTCAACTCATGGAGGCCGGCTCGTTTGGACCTGCTGGTAGCATCAGCGACCCTGCCAAGCAGGACTGAAGGCGCCCGAGAGCGAGGGGCGGCGTGATGCACCTCGCAGGGGTTTTGTAGTTTTTGCTAGCTACCTACTAGTACTACCATATGTCTATCCATCCGTTTGTTTATCTAGCTATTTACCAGATTTGTACGTAGCTTTTGTTGTTCAGATGGTAATATTTGGACTTGTTGTGCCAATGTGCTGTTCTGCAGTCGGAACTTCCTTCGCTTTTTGCCATGTTGTTTTGTTTACAGTCACATAACTTTATCTATTCATTTCATTATATATTTATATGTTGGTTAAGTAGTTAATACACTGGGAATTCAGCGTCCGTATCATTCAGCTACAATGACTGATCAGATGGGACATCATAATCGGTTATCAATTACAATGTTTGGATATTACAGTTTTCAAAAACCCGTCGTATATCTCAAAACCATGGTATTTTCAGTTTCACGAAGCGACCCTGCCAAGCAGGACTGAAGGCACCGGATCAAGCGGCGGCCTGATCATGCACCTCCGCATGAACTCGTGCAGTGGTTTTGTAGTTTTTGTTATCTACTACCATCTATATATCTATCCATCCGTTTGTTTATTTGTTTAGCAGATTTGTAGCTTCTGTTGTTCAGATGTTATCTTGGACTAGCTTGTGCCAATGTGCTGTTCCGTAATCCAAAGTTCCTACTCTTGTTACCATGTTTTTTTGTTTACAGTCGCATCAGTTTATCTATTCGGTCTTTACATTATATATTTACGTTGGTTAGTTAATACATTGGGAATTTGGCATCCATATATGTCGTACCCCATTTCTGGAGCACTCTGTGCATCATGTATCAGTCCCTGGATCAGTAGCTGATACGCACAGGAACACAGATATGGTAATCAAAAGCATAATTCGAGGTAAATAGATATAGCACCTGATATATTGAGCCTTTAGTGACGGTTCGACAAGGATGCAGAAGTATCCAAGTCCTTCCGTCAAATAAAGGCGAAGCAACCACACACAGACAGCGGAAAGCACGACCCAAGCCACAGGCAGACTTGAGAAATAGAACCGAAAACCAAAGCTTCGTCGCCTCCTACGAAGACTTCTCCTACTAAAAACATCAATCGCAAACGCGTGAGTACATAAGGTACGCAACAAACCCTAACACAAGGGGTAAATATATGCAAGGGTATAAACAAGGACGAGGCTGAGGTTTAACATATCGGCGGAAAGCCAATTTTATGCAATGGTTGTTTTTGAAACCAAAACGGTTCGCAAACTACAGTCAAGTATGTCATTAGATATAGTGGGGTTGGTTGGCCCTGGGGGAGATGCAATTCATCCCGCCAGTTCCCAAATTTTAAGTGCTGGCAGAGAAACAGCGCACGGCTCCACGCCGGTGTTTTCCAAAAACACGTCAAGGATAACTCACACAGGAAAGACTAATCATTGTGTTTCCTTAGCTTTGGCGTTGTCCAATACCGTGGAACACGGCTATCCGGATAGATTCTTATCCTCTGCAGAGGTTGTACACATTCCCCACAAGGTACCCAGTCCTCCCCACTACCATGGCTTGGACTGGATACTAATGGTCCCGTACTTACTTGGCGTCACCACGGCACCACCACGGAAAATCACCAACCAGGGGCTTCCATCATCATATAATAGCATGGCCACAGGCCAGAATTGTCTCCACATGCCGGACTCGACACCAACCTCGTCGAGCCTTCTCCTGGCTTCCGTTTGCCACTCCGGCCTCCTGGTGGGTACCGGGTGAACGCTATAGTAGGGTGTGGTTCCAAACCTTTCCCATACAAGGCTTGTGGTTGTACGGGAGGTGCTAGGCCAGGCGGCACATGAACCGGTCCTTATACGACCGAATCAGGCATCTTCAATAGCCAATCCTCACGAGGAAGGGCGTCCCAGAGATAGCCTCCCCATTGAGGACTACCTCGCCTGATCCCGCCAAAACATCCCCCACTATGGGTTGCACTTTATCATCAAACCCACCCATTTTCACATTTACTCACACCACCAATCACTCACACATTTTAACACAAAAGCATGTGAGCAAGATTAATTAAGTACACGGTGTAGCAGGTCCTAAGCAGCATTTTGATTCATCACATCATTAAAGAGTTAATGATGTGGGTTCCTAGGTTTAACAAGGAATTCAGGATAAGCAAAAACAAGGCGGGGCAATCAACAAGTACTTAGGACATACTAAGCATGTAAATCACTTTTAAGTACCATGCGTACTTTATTTGAAAGCAGGCTCTAAGTGGGTTTTCTTTGCAATCATAGGATCAATATGATCAAAGGGGGGTTAGGGCTTGCCTGATAATCGCTTTCCTAATATTTAAGTTCTGGGTCTTCAGTCTTTTCCGTCGAAGTGGATGCCTTCGAGTCCTTTCTTGAAGCTCGTATCTTTCGACGGGTCTTGATATACGTTTCCTCGACGAGTGCTTGGATTCTTCTGGCTCTTCCTCGATTCTCGCGTAATCTAATGCATAGAGATACTACGTATAAATAAACTACCGCAAAAGAAAATAAAAAGCGAGAAGAGCCGAATAAGATCCAATTAACTCCAATTAAAACCGATAGACAGCAAATGAAGAACAAAAGACTCAAGACACAGATGAGGCATCCAGTTTTACTTTAACGAGGTTTTGTTACCTTATAAAGGCCATTAGGAGCGATGCATCATACTCTATGGCTTTTGGTGTAATGAGAGATGCTAAACACGAAGAGAAGAGCATGAATGCATGAAGTGACGGGGACAGCGGGTGTACGTGTTCTTCGTACGTTCGTGGCACTAGCCTCCATACAGGTAGTAACCTATATAAAGGTTCATGCAACACGTGTACGAAGTGCGAGGTGTGTCAGTTTAGGGCTCCTATACCTTATATCATTAACTACTGATGATTTAGCTATTAATTACTTACTAGATTGATTAATTACTAAGACTAAGTTATTATTGATTGGTCGTCATGCGTCGGACGCACGACGATGGTACGTGTACGTGAGTATGTATGACATGTATGCACGACTGCAGATAAAATACTAGGATCAAATAAAGACAACTGGCAATTAGAATAACAATGAATGAATAACTCCAATAAGATCCAATAAAAGAGCACTTAAAAAGAGGACGACGAATTGATAGGGTTTGGTAGGATTTGGTGAGGGCTTCGGAATAGGTGTTGCAGGCATTGTTGGATTAGGTTTGATTGAGCGATGATTGATCAAGGCTAGGTTTGGAGTTTGGATTTGTGATATAAAGGAAGGTACGGGGTTTTAAGTGTAACGACACGAGAGATTGCTTGGTTCGAAGCGATACGACATAAAAGGTTTATTGCTAATAGATAAAGGAGTGAATATGTAAGATAGGAATAGAGCGGGGTGTGTGTGGAAGGTACTAGATAACTAGCATCACAGAATTGGTTAGGTTTTGGATGAACAATGATTGCGACGTGCGAGACATCGCATAGCTGCCGGAAAAAGATATAATAGGTGAGAGAGTTTTGGGTCATTGATGATATCTAGGTCAAAGATGGTGCTCCAATAATAGTACCATGAGGTACTATGCGTTTTTACGAACGCGTAGGCGCAAGAATCGCCCAAAACGGAGCTATGGTTGAAAAGATATGGATATTTGAAGTTTTGGGGGCTCATATGTAATTACAGAGGACTTTTCTGCAATTACAGCGAAGATCTAGGGACCTATATATAATTAGGAAAAGTTTAGGGACCTTGGTGTAAAAAGATAGGGGCTAAATTATAATTACAGAAAAGTTTAGGTACTTTTCTGTAAAAAGGCAGGGCTTAAACATGATTATTTAAAAGGTCAGGGACTTATCTGCAAAATGTACAGGGCCCGGGATTTTCAGGATTTTTGGAATTATTTTTATATTGGAAATTGTTTATTGCGTGGTGCTGACGCAATAAAGGGATTAACGGTTTTAAAATAAATCAAAACCCGGTGGACTGGGTCCACGAGGTCCATGGGCCGGGACGGGGCGGCGGTCCACCGGTCCACGGTGGACCGGGGAGTCGCGCGCGGCGGCGCTTGGCTGGAGCGCTCGCCGGCGATGCAAGGGAAGGGAGAGGGGCGATGGGAAGTGGACGCTGGGGCGTAGCGCGCGACGGCGGTGCAGGGTGACCTACGCGTAGACGTGGGGAGCGGCTGAAGCGGTGGGGCGGAGTCGCCGGAGTGGGGCGGCGTTCCGGCGAGACAAGGGAAGGATTGCGCGCTTGCACGCGGAGGGGAGAGGAAGGGCGTGCGCGCTGCGCGGTAGCACGACGGGCGCGGCGCGCCTCGAGTCAAGGCCAGACGCGGCCGGGAAGATGGCCGTCGATGGCGTTTTGCGGCGGCGGGTGGCAACGCTAGGTGAGGGGCGGGTGCGCGCGATGAGAGAGGATGAGGGAGGGCGGAGGGGAGAGAGGGGCACCAGGTGGTGCTCACCGTGAGCTCAGGCAGGGCAGAGGAGGCCGGGGAGCGCGACGCCGGAGGGTCGCCGGAACCCTAACTGTTGCTTGCGGCGCGGCTTCGAGGCTTCGGCCCCGCGAGCAAGCGGCACGCCGGGGTGGCGCAGGGTGCGGAGGAGCTCGGTGCGGAAGACAAAAAGGGAAAATCATCCGATGCAACGGGGAGAGCACCGGAGCTGCTCGTCGGAGCGAGGTGAGAGAGAGGAGGACGAACGCGAGGAAGAGAGAAATGAGAGGAGCGCGACGCCATTTTATCGACGATGAAGGCGGTGGAGCACAGTAGGGCGGTGGCTACAGGGCGGCGGAGCTGTGGCTGACGTCGGCGGCGGTATGGGCGGCGGCCGGTTTTGCGCGGCGCTGTCGGGAGGAGGAAGAGGAGGCTGACAGTGTGGCCCCACGCGTCAGAGAGAGAAGGGAAAGAAACGGGCTGGTGGGCGAGCTGGGCCGAGGTGCTGGGCCGGAGGAAGGAAACGGCCCACGGCGGCTGGGGAAAAAGAAAAGAAAGGAAGGCGGGCTGGGCTAGAAGAAAGATTTCGGCCCGAATGGTTTTGGAAAAAGAAAAGGGGTTTTCTTTTTCTGGAATTTGAATTTGAAGGAATTTCAAATTCAAACAAAAACAAAGATTGATCAAACTCTTAAAATAAATTAATTAAAACACCGAAATGCATATGATGAAGTTTTATGCAAGTTTAAAATTCAAAAATTTGAAAATCAACTTGGGAATAAATTCTACTTTGATTTTATTTGTTGTAAATTCAAAAGCTTCAAATTTTTAGTACATTATTTAAATGAAGGCAAACACTTGAGCACAAGTTTTAAATATTTAGAAATTTTCAAATTCAAACTAGCTTTTGATTTATTTAGTGAATTTTATTTTGAAAACTCATTTCAAGGTAAGAGGTTGGACAAATTTTTTAATTTGGAGTGATTTTTATTCCTTTTTATTTTTCTTTTCTTCTTTTCTCTTTGCTCCAAAAGTAGGGGTGTTACAATATATATCAATCAACTACAATGATCGATCACATGTGATCATAATTGGATATGATGATTCGAGCTGAAATATATAAATCTTGTAATTTCTTATGAAGGTCCACAAGTTTCATTACTTATTCGGAACATGATTACAATAGAATTAGGGGTGCTTAGTACATGCAGCTCACCCCGCTCCTGGTAATTATTAACTCTCACATACAGACCATGCACTACAAAACAAAGTTTAAAGTCAGAACATGGCCTGCTAAGCTCCTCTCACTAGCAGATAAAGGATGATATCTCAGATCTCTGATTCATCATGTGATTCCAAAGTGACGCCATGACCTTGTTATTTGTCTCCAAAATAAGCCAATAAACTCTGCAAATCCCTAAACCTTCCATGGAGAGAAGACTCAAAGAATGTTCATACCTGATGAACTGCATGCACGCCCATTAACCTTCCATTGTCTAGGATTGATTGAGACAACCAATATTGAACTATATTTTGCTATTGGATTGTACTATATATAAGTGTTCCTGTCTTCTTCTTATTCTGATGTAATGTTAGGGTCCCCAGATATTTTAATGTCTTTTTGTTTAGTGCCTAAAGGGATATGGAGCACTCACTACGGGAAACAGGGAGTTTGCCGAGTGTAAGGAGCACTCGGCAAAACCCCTTTCCCTCTCGGCAAACCGTATGTCGCCGAGCGACTTGTTTTGCCGAGAGCGGCTCTCGGCAAACATCGGTTTTACCGAGTGCCCGATAGAATGCTCTCGGCAAAGCCTCAGGCACCCGGCAAAAAACCGTTTTCCTGTAGTGACTATGGCTATATATATGGACATCTCTATTGTTACGGTAACAGGTATCTAGACTACGTCCAGTTGACATCCAATATATGCGTTTGAAAGTGATATGGAATAGTCTACACGGTCAAACTTGGAGCGAGAGCCATTTGAATGAATAAGCTTCTTTTTTTTTGGACAGAAGATAAGCTGGTTACTGAAAATACATTGTTCGCTCATCCGTGACATGTGAAAATACATTTATATTTATTAATGCATGTCAGATGAGTCTTTTTTACTTCTCAATCCGTTCAAATCAGATTTTTATACCATATATCCATCAATCTATTCTATATATGGTGGTAAGTTACTAAGGGAATTTTTCTCATTTCATTTCATTAGATTTTTTTTCTCATTTCATTATATTTTTCTCATTCATTATATTTTTATGTTGGTAAGTTACTAAGGGCATTTTTCGTCTAACATCATAATCATATGTATATATGGCTTCAGAAGTATAAAAGGATGTCATTCTGTTCAGCATGTTCTGGTAACTATGTCCAGAAGAACATACTGAACATGCTTAGTATATATTTCTGAACAAACTGAATAAACATGTTCAGTATGTTCTTTTTCATTTTATTTTGAATCCTTGGAGTGTACTTCAATCTGCATGCCCTAACTAGATCAAATGTATCCGTACGCATAAGCTATATTCAGAGAAGAGGAGGGGATGGGGACGAGTGGAATATCTTACCTTTGTCTGCAAGTTTCAATATAGCTTATCGATTGTCTGTAAGGTCACTGGCTTCATTGATTTGTTTACTGATATTGGTTATTGGCCCTGGTAGTATGTCATTTTTTTAGCCGTACTTGCGATATACCATATATACTTTGCTTTCAGTTAAGGTCTGTATCATGCAGTAATGGCTAAATGATTCTTAAATAAATTCTCACATCTCTAATCAGTAAGGCTCTACTCTAGGTCAGCTTTGAAGAGTTACATTTTGGATGCACTTTATCTAAGTTTATTAGTGTTTAGTGCTCACTCTTCCAAATGCAACACTATTATATATGCCTTGGATTTTCTGTGTGTGTTGTGGGGGGGGGGGGGGGGGGGGGGGGGGGGGGGGGGTGTTAAGGATATAGGAGTCATTAGTAGAGAGTCGACCTTTTCATAGTTGTATTTGAATATAGCCCCTATGGGTTACAATTCAATACAAGTGCTATTCATATCAAATCGTACTTGCAAACCATACTTTGCTTTTAGTAAAGGAGTAATGACTAAATATATGCTTAAGTTCTCACATCTCTAATTCCATGCTTCCAGTTTTCACAAGTTGCTTCAACTTCAATAAAGGTTCCTGTTAGAAAGTATAATTTTATCAAGGGCCACATAGGAAACACTAAACACAGAGTGACTGTATTCCTCCCCTTCATTAGATTTATATACTGAACAGTAATAGAATCTGTAGAAAAAATCCCAATGAACTTGTTTACTCTTTTTGGAACAGAACTAATTGTGGTACTAAAATCCTTACCACTGTTAATCGAGGATGTCAGTTCCTTATTGAAGTTAATCGATATCGATTCTTGTGCATGCTCGCCCTATTTTCAGGTATAGCTGTCTCGAATACACATGCATTCATAATTACATTCATATAGCTGTCTCAAAGGCTTGCAAGTAACAGGAACTTTCATCCGAAATCATAATTCTCACCAATTTGCCAACAGATTGTTGGCCATTTTCATTATCATTGATGTTTCAGCTCTCTGACTGAACATGGAGATTTCATCTGCTTAATTATTATCGATTCAACCCTAGTGGCATTGTGGCAATTACTTGAGAAAAAAATCATTGTCATTCCACTAATCGTGATGGCCAAGCCTACAGAAACGATCCCTATCTGCATCATTTTTTTTTTCAATTGAAGGGGGCAAGCTCTGTCAAATTCCAGAGATTGTCGATTCAAAGAAAAATTCCAGAGATTGAAGAACTGAAAGAAATCACTATTCAAGTATGAGATATACCTTTATTCTCCCCTCAGAATCATCTTCTTCAAGTATCACTATTCCAGTTCCTCTCCTCAGTTTTCGAACATCAAGCTTTGTGATTATTTTTTCGTTTCTTCATATCGATTCAGCTATCGGGTGACCAGTCACTACGGGAAACAGGGAGTTTGCCGAGTGCAAAGGGCACTCGGCAAAACCCCAAACGCTCTCGGCAAAGGGTTTGCCGAGTGTTGCTCTCGGCAAACCCCTCTCGGCAAATTCCAGTCGGCAAAGAGGGGTTTGCCGAGAGTCAAAACGCGGGCACTCGGCAAACCCTTTGCCGAGAGCCTCTGTGACCCTCGGCAACGCACTGTAGCGGCTAACGGGGCCAGACGTCCGTCAGGGCGGTTTGCCGAGTGCCCTGACGGGGGGGCACTCGGCAAACCTCCAGGGTTTGCCGAGAGCCGCACACTGGGCTCTCGGCAAACCACTGTAACTTCAAACTTCAAAAGTGTTCAACAGCAAAGATGTGTAACTTTTGACAAAGCAAATTCAAACTTCAAAAGTGTTCAACAGCAAAGATGTGTAACTTTTGAAAACCTACAACTTCTATTTTGATCATTTTTTAACAAAATATAATTGTAGCCACATTGTTCACAAATTTTAGATGTACCAATTGAAGTTTCTGTGAACTACATGGGAGCTTCATGGTTTATGAACAATTTTACCGTCGCTTTCTCGAATGAACATTTGACCAAAATAGAAAGTGTAGATCTTTAGATTTAATACAACTTTGTAATTAACAAGATTTTCATCTGAATTAATCTAATGCATGAAAAAATTCATGCAATATATCTTTGCCGAGAGCTGCTCTCGGCAAAGAATATTTTGCCGAGCGCAGCTCTCGGCAAACGTTTTTTTTTTACCGGGTGCCGGCTTTGCCGAGAGCTTGCTCTTCTGCCTTCGGTAAAATGATTTTTTTTTGCCGAGTGGTCCTCAGAGGCTCTCGGCAAACGTTCAATCTGGCCCCACCTTCCTGACGGCGTCGCGAATTTCTGACGGCCGTCAAATGTTGCCGAGAGTCCGCTCTTTGCCGAGAGCTTCTTGGTGGTTTGCCGAGAGCTTATGAACTGACACTCGGCAAACATAAAAGGTTTGCCGAGTGTTTTTTTGTGCCGACGGTTTGCTCTCGGTAGATTCCGTTGCGCCGGGTGCCCATTGTTTGCCGAGTGTTGCTCTCGGCAAACGCGTTGTTTGCCGAGTGCCCGTGGTTTTGCTCTCGGCAAACCGTTGGGCACCCGGCAAACAGCCGGTTTCCCGTAGTGAGTTAACGTAATCGGCTGGAGTTTCCCATGCTAGAGCAGTAACGGGGCAAAAGGTGCACTTAGACACATGTCCTGAATGAAAATCGACTGTTTGCCTTCCTTATTTCAATCAGTTTTTGTGGTTGTTAAACTTTACAAAATATGACAGAAATCTAACTGAAACACAATCACAGCAGGAATTGAGACTGATGACGTGTACTATCAATATTGGTCCCAAAAATTTGACTGAAACCCAAGCGAAATATAGCTAAGTGTTAATTAGTGATTCCCTCTCTTTCTTTTATGAAAAGGAAAAACTTTTATTTTTTGGCAGCGCACGAGTAAAGTTGTTACTTATAGCTAAATAATTTTTTAATCGATCACAGCATCGATCTGCACTAATAAAGAGTTGCCTTTTGGTGTAATTGTTGCTATAGTTTTTCTGCGAATATGGTGTAGTTGTTACCAATATAATTCTTGAAAAAATAGAAAAGCTTTGGGAAAGATAGGAACACTTGCAGTGATATAGCAAAGGATAGGATCCGAATTAGTTCATCTCTCAATGCTCAATACATAAATGCAAGCATTCTCATGACTTGAACGGATGGAGAAATTAAAATGACACTTGACATACAATAATAAATATAACTAAAAGATTATAGCAATGCAAGCTATATTTTTTCACATGTTACAGATTATTATACAATGTATTTCTAGTAATAAGCTTATCGTCTGTCCAAAAAACAAAACCCAGCTTATCCATTCAAATGAAGAACGAGAATCTAAGATATCATCCGTTATCTGAGCGATAGAGAGAGATGAGCTTAGCAGGAGTTTAATTTTGCGCCTGTTCCACATGTTCTGAGTTTAATTTTGTCGTGTAGTGCAAGATCTATGAGTGGAACAAGTTTCAGGTAACCGGGAACGGGGTGAGCTGCATGTACTGAAGCACCCAGAATCGATTGTACAATCCTGTTCCAATTAATTAAGTAATGAAACTTCTTTCTCAAAAAAAAAAGTAATGAATCTTCTGGACTGAAAGAAAATAAATTATCGACGATCATCCTTCATATGAAATTTCAAGATTTAAAATTAAGCTGGAATCATCATATCCAATTATGATGTTCCACGTGATCGATCATTGTAGTTGATTGATATGGACGCCAAATTCGCAATGTATTAACTAACCAACATAAATATATAATGAAAGGATCGATATGCGACTGTAAACAAAACAACATGGTAACAAGACAAGGAACATGAGATTACAGAACAGCACATTGGCACAAGCTAGTCCAAGCTGATAACATCCGAACAACAAACGCTACAAATCATAAATAAACGGATGGACAGATATATAGATGGTAGTAGACAACCAAAACTAGAAAACCCCTGCACGAGGAGTCCATGCGGAGGTGTATCACACCGCTGCTGGATCCGGCGCCCTTCAGTCCTGCTTGGCAGTGGCAGGGTCGCTGCTGCTGCTGCCAGCAGGTCCAAACGTGCCGGCCTCCACCAAATAACGGCTCAAATCATTAAAATAGACTGATATATCTGTGCACACAATAATCTGGCTCAAAAACTTTCTAAACTATGTTTTATAGATTAATGAGCTATTTGTACTTTACTCTCTGCTTTTACGGAGAGCTTTTATGGTGCACCCATTTTGAAAATTCTATCTCCGCCATTGCGAGCTCCTCGAGTCGGGCATCCGTGATGGTGGCCCCCGGGAAGCTGCTTGGGAGCTCCTTCTCGCCGCCGGACATCCCCCCACTTGTTGATGTGCCCTCGCTGCTGTTGTCCATCGCCGGCGCCACACTGGGCTGGGGTGGTGGGTTGTGGGTTGCTGCTGGGGTGGCGAGTGGCGGCTGCTGGTAGAACGATGATGCAACCAAGTCGCGCTGACGCCAGAGGTCTCGGAGTTGCGCGAGGCTTATCAGTGCGGCTAGGCGCTCCTGTGTCGGTGGTGCAGTGGAACTTGTGGAAGCAGACGCGAGGTGGAATGCCGGTGGTGGGGGTGCCATGGCGTTCGGGAAATTGAAGTTGAGTGGTGTAGGGGCGAACCCCGGTGGAAAATGGGAGGTGAATGCGTTGCCCACTGGAGCCGATGATGCCGGAGCAGGAGATGGTTCAATATGGAATGCAGGTGGAGGCGGAATGGCATGTGGGATTGGGAAATGGAAGGCGAATGGCGTAGTGGGTGTGAGAGCGGGTGCAAACAGGGACTGGGAACCGGAAGCCTCGCCCCCCGGAGCCGTCGCGACCTTGGAGACGGAGGCGCCGCCGGCGGGAGACGGCGCAGTCTCGGAGGCGGACGCCTCGCCCGCCGGATCCGGAGCGACCTGGGACGAGCTGGACCCGTCTCCCTCCGTGGCGGCGGCTGCAGGAGAACGCAGCGCCACGGCGGAAACCGCGGCCGCGTTCGCCGCCTCGGCGGCCTCCTCCATCTTGAGCCGGGCTTCTTTCTCCACCTTCTCCTCGCGCTTGCGCTTCACGCCGGCGACGTGCGCCAGCACGACGGCGACCCTCTCCTCCTTGTCCACCTCCGGCGGCTCGGGGAAGTTGGTCCTGGCGCCCGGCCGCAGCGTCCTCACGGCGGCGTCGTACGCGCACGCCGCCTCCACGGCGGTGTCGTAGCTCCCCAACCACACCCTGGTGGTCGGAGAGTCCCGGGTCTCCGCGCTCCACTTGCCCCAGGGGCGGAGCCTCACGCCGTCGTACGTCGTCCCCTCCGGCGGCGGTGGCGGCGCCCCTCCGTTCGCCGCCAACACCGCCGCCGCCGCCTTCTTGGCAAGCCCCCTGAGACCACCCTCCATCACTAAAACCTAGAAATGCTGGTTTGTGTGCTACTACCGCCGCCGCTGCTGGTATGTTTCTACGTCTACCCTACCCAATCTGCAGACGCCAACGGGATTTATAGGAAGGGATTACAGCCACCAAACCCTAACCTCTGCTGGAGCCGCGTCATCAGCAGCATTGCTCCGCCCTCCTCCTTCAATGAGTACCATTTCTGGCATGCCAATTTTCCAAAATCTGCAAGCGTTTCTTGCCTCGTTTGAAAGCGTCCGAGCCCGCGCTGGCGGCTGCGCGTGTGAAAAGAGAGAGCGCGAGCGAACAGGGAGACGATCGAACAAGGGAAAACAGAGAGCGGGCCCATGGCTCAGTTCGCAGCCCATGACATAGCCCAGGAGCCCTTCACGATGCAACAAAAACAGCCCAGCAGCATCAGTAACCAAACAGACTTTTCTTTTTTCTTGTTTTTATGAAAAGAAGAAACTATTCCTCAAAAAAAATGAAAAGAAGAAGCTTTTCGTTTTTGGCAGCACATGACTAAACTTGTTACTTATATATAACTAATATTTTTTTATCACAGTATGTAGAACTAATATAGTTGCCTTTTCGTGTAGTTATTACTCTCTTTTTCGAGTTATAAATGCTTCAAAAATTAGAAAAACTTCGGGCATACTAGTTGTAGCGATAGAAAATTAGTCTGAATTAGTTCATGGCAGTACTCAACACACAAATGCAAGCCTTTTACTTCCATTCTCTGTTGTTGGTGATTGACGGTGTCTCGCAGTCGGTTCTTTTTGTTTTTCGAGTCATCTTCGGCCCATATCATTGCATGCAGTGCATACCAGTTGTACGTCTGTGCCACATATTATTCACCATGTACGTGTTTGTTCGTTTATTCTTGTGAAGGGCGGTGACTGATGCCCTGCAGTTTTTCGCGGCCTTCTTTGACTATAATTACTTTGTCTATTTTTATGATCGCTGTGTGTGCCTTTGGTCTTCTGGGGTTGTTGTTATGGGCCTTCGCAGTCCTATTTAGTGTTTTTTTTTTACATCACGTAGGTTTCTTTTTTCTTGAGATTTGTATTTTTTTTATGCTCTACAGGTTTTGCACTTACTTTCTTTGTGTTTTTATTTTTATTTTTAGAGCCCTTTGCGACCAACATGGCGTTCTCAAAGTTGTGCGATGGCAATCCCTCAAGCAGGAACTTGATTGTTTCGTGGGATTATTGCGGTGGTCGTGATGGCGAGGCGCCTCTTCACGACAATATGGTTTTTGTCCATGAGGACACTGGTTCTTGATCGATAGCTTTATCTTATTATTCTGTTTGTGATTCATTGGTTTTGTTCCTTTAATTTTCTTTTTGCAGGGTACTTCCATGTATGCAGAGGCTGTTGGGTGATTCTGATAAGATCAAGCGAGTTATTTTGGAGGGATCTGTGTATTGTTTCAGCAAGTTTCTTGCGGTTCCTATTAAGGCTTCACATCGTCCTGTTTGTGCTAAGTTTATGATCAAATTAACTTCACCACTACTACAGAACGCCTCAAAGGTGTCAGACGTCAACCATCAAAACAGTCAGTCACTGAACCGACTGAAGAGAAGCAACTGCAATTATATGAGAAGGCAATCGGTTGTCGAATCGACATCGATTTTTTTTTTTTACATTGCAGTCGGTCTTAGTTGGTGAGCTAGAGGCCCGTTTGCGATATCTGGTACCCTTCAGAAGGCTCAAATCTTATATGGGTTGAAAGATGATCTGTGGTATCATGATTGCTACGGTTCAACCTATGCTGCCAGCAACAAATATGTGACTGCATTGGAGATTTTAGAAAATAAGCTACCAGAAAAGGTTTCGACCTCCAGCGATCTATTTGCTACTCCGTGTGTTGGCAACATAACGAAGATTTATGCACTAGGTTTATACCGTGGAGATATAAAGGCCATTGGCTGCAAAAGATGCGTCACCAAAGCATTAAGGGATGTGCAAGCACTCTGTGGACTGAAACAAGGGTTGTTTTGTACTACACCTTATGCACAGTTGCACTGTCAGATACACCACTTCAAATGTTCCCTGTGGATTCAACTGCTAATAACATAAAGTGCTTGATAGGGCAATTTCTTTTCTAACCAGCTCTGTGGCTAGGAAAACAATAGAGTCATCAAGACACTTTGCGACAGGGCAGCTAACTATTGACGAAGATGGCCATTGCCCTGACCATATTCTTAGCCATTAGTCTTGGCTGCCTTCAGCAAGGATCGAAGCAACCATATTCTTTTGAACATCATGGACCTCATCCGACAGATTCCAACAAGGCAAGCAGGGGGCTTGAGCCCCCCCCCCCCCCCCCCTCTCATGTTTTTGTGGCAATTAATTAATAGAAGAGATATGGGGGATGCTAGATGTTTGGGGGGGCGGGGGGGGGGGGGGGGGGGGGGGGGTGGAGGCCAACTACTTCCCCTCCCCTGGCCCGAAGCCTGGACTAGAAGTGAGGCCTAACAAGGGCTAAGCGGAGAGAGCAGTACTCCATGCAATCGGAAAAGACCACATTGCCTTCCTTATGAGGGCAATGTTGTACTTATATTCAGTGGTGTGAACCTATAAATACGACCCATTACCCATTGACAAGACAGATTGAACAAAGGCAATTCTGCTACATTCTTGTCCATGTCTCTTGTTTGATCCCTTCTAATTATTTCTCAAGGGTCCCTCACTTGCGGTAAAACCTTTTTTTAGGGCACTTGTGGTAGAACTTTGGAGGACTCCCATTCTACTATTGTGGGATTGTAACCACAACACTGGAGCTCAAGGACGACTGCAAAAACTGATCTATTCGCGACTGTTGTGTCCCATAGAGTTTGATCACTTTAGTTAGGATTCCACGTTTCCTCTTGGTTGGTACGGTGTTCATAGGTTAGTATGTGCATTTGACGGTGCGCTGATATTTCAATCCTATTAATGAGTTCTACCCTTACTTGTTCCTTGTGAGGATGCGATTGGAGTCTTATTTTCGTATGATAAAGGATTAATATTGTTTGAATCGAATGTGTTGTCATTCTATTTTTTTCTCAGTTCATAGAGTTGCAATGTAGTACTGTACTTACTCAACAATGCGTGATGCTCAGTAGATCCATGCTTAGCATATATTTTAGCTATATAGTGGTTCACTAGAAACATGACGCGGCTTGTCGGGATTCATTGTTTTCTAGCATGTTGGATATCCCCAGTTTGGTCCTTTCACGATGAGATTATGGTCTCAAAGTGGTTTGCAACGCCATTCAAATGAAATTGTAACTTAAGAGTGCTCGTGTTCTTTTGAGAATGTGTAATAATCTAACATGTCTTCCATGAAAACAGGTCTCGTTGCCATTTTTGTTAGATTAGCTGAAAGATAACAATAATTTATTTTAGGATGATTTCAATACTTCGAACAAAATCTTTATTCTATTTCAAAATATTACTCCCATTTGTACAGATCTGTAATGCTAGTTAGCAATATAAATAAAACCTCACTATGTTTTATTTTATGACAAAAAAATGCTTCAAACAACACATTGGCAACGTAAATGTATACCGAGATGAATAGATAAAATCATGTGATTGTAAACAAAACACCACTATACATAGATGGCTAGATAGCCCTCGATCAGGGTCTTCTCTGCTGCTCCGGCACCTTCAGTTTCAGTCCTGCGTGGGTGCCCGGATCATTGCCGCCACCAGCTCCTAGCTCGCTGGTCTCCACAAACCGACGACGATACAGATGCTGGAATTGGGTCGTAGATATGTTGGCCATCGCGCAGCCTCCTGTCGTGCGGTATGGCCGGAACGCACTGGGCTGACTGGTGGCCGTCTGGAGCGCCGTGGTTGCAGCTGTGGCGAGTGGCGGCTGAGGTGTGGACTGAGAGGTTGACGCGCAGCCCACCGGAGCGAGTGCAGGAGGCAGAGCGATCAACCTCTTTTTTTTAAAAGAAAATAGCCATTTGGCCTGCTTTTATTGAAAGCATGTAAGTCTTTTACGTACAAACCGACCACAGAATCCACCATACTGGGGTTTCCAGTTTACAAAAGAAGCGCTAAAAGCCATTTAAACAAACACTCCAGCAACAAAACGACCTCCCTAATTAGCAAACTACAACAAGACCATATATTATATGAAGTCTTAGTCTTCAGCTCATCGTCGCGTCTTTCTTCCTGATATGATTGGAACCACGATCTCATCCTGTCCAACTTCATCTCCAAACAGCTTCTGTCTTTTGTACGTGTAGCACCCCACCTCAAATTAATAAGGGGTTTGGCTAACCAGTATCTTAATCGAGTGATGCTTGACGAAGCAAGCCTCCAAATGACCACACACATAAGCATAAGTAAAATAATTTTACAAAGTGAAATTTAGTTATTACAACTTTGATTCAATTTGATTACATAAAAGAGTTTGAAAAGCGTAACGGAAGCGATATACAACTCGACGTATTTATCCTATGATGAAGAACATTTAGCCCATAAACATGCTTCATTCTCTTGAGCCAAAACATCACCTGCAAAAAGATTTAAACCACAAACCCTGAGCAACTAATACTCAGCAAGACTTATCCGTCAAAATAATCTTCTAAGGCCGACTCCTAGCATGCAGGGGGCTGACCAAAGGTGTAGGAATAATTTGCATAAAAATAACACTAAAAGTTGGTCATTCTTTCAAATTTTAGCCAAATTAAAAGGCTTCTTGCATCAATGTAAATATTAGCAACCTAACTAAGCAATACATGGTTGCAATACAATTAATTGAAGTATCAAAACAGCATATATACATCATCATGTGCACTTCTTACTACGATGTGACGCAGTGAACAAGTGGTACTCAATAACCACGAGGGACGGCGATTCGAATCGATTTACACCTGCAGGCGAAACCCGAATACACGACGTACGCACACTCAAAAGAGTCACGCACGGTAACTTTTCACAAGACATCGTAAGGTCGAGTCGATTTCCCTTTTCCCGAGCACACGTCCTCCACGCGATACCCGCGCCAGGCAATCCGTGGTTAGCCCGTGTGCCCTCCCTTCCTACACAAACCCGCAACCACCATTCCATCTTCATCACCAAAAGAGAGGGGGTGCACCGTCTAACACATACAACATCGAGCTACTCAGTTTACTAGTTCCCATTCTACTAGCATGCACTCGGTACTGTTCAAACTTGCTCAGCGGGGCCACAACGAACGGTCCTCAATCGACACAAACGGGGCTATGGCGAACAAGGCGAGCCTTGTCACCCCAACCTACACATGAAACTTCCCCGTTCGGTCTCAAATTCATTATCATCATCATGTGAGTGAAATAAAAATCCAGTAACCCCTTATGTCGAGTGGTCTCCATACCACCCGATTCTCTACCGTTGACTCGATATTAAGCATAGCAGAACTAACGAGCGGCTGAACATAACTGAACCAAACCCATAGGTAGACAAGGTGCTAATGCATCTACGGTTCCATACAACTCCTAAACATAATGCACATTTCATGACTCGAAATACATGTGAGCAAGGGAAAACTTTGCAAAAACATAGGTGTGCACCGGGGCTTGCCTTGGGTTTGAGCGATGTTAGCACATTCCAATATGTTAGTATCAGCACCACGCTCCTCGGCGATGATTTCCACGTCCTTGGTTCCGGCGTCGGTTCCTAAATGAATGCAATGATATGTACGAAGTCAACAAAAAGGGTTCATGGAACTTTCTTGATAAATGTATCATGATGAGGTTATTATGCACAAAATGACCTGCTTGCAGAATGCTTGACATGATTTTTGGGTACTTTGGTTTCAACAATTTTTCTCTTATCGTTTTCGATTTATGAATTGTTTAAGGGTATACAAGGGGTCTTCTTCTAAATTCTTTAAAAGGTTTCTGGAAGATCTATAACTAAGTTTGTATTTTTATTTAGCAACCTAATTCTAGGCACAGCAATATATTCAAAATTTGGTGCCAAAACGTGCAGGAATAAAATATAAAAGACGAATTAAGTAGAAACTTGCAACTGCAATTACTAAAAAAATAGGATGAATTTCAAGAAACAGATTGGTGAGCGTTTCAGTAAACCTATAAGGAGTGTGTGTGCCTAAACTCAGTATCTTTGCATGAGTAGATCTTTTTATAAAAACAATTTTCAGTTTCTCTTCTCTGAATTTTAGAAAATTAACTAAGATGATTCCAGATGTTTATGTTGCAACACTGGATAGATCTAGTCATAAGGATTCCTACCAAAGTTGTCTCATATTTTTCGGAGTTATATTTATTTCTGTATGATTTTTGAAAGTTTTTAGCAGATTTGAAGATGCAAGTGCAAGAGTTAACTAGCTTCTTACTGCTTTTTACTGTAACAGGCCAAAAGCAGAGCACGGCGTGGAGGCTTGGACAGTGGCAGACTGGCGGCAAGGAAATCTTTGATTCCGACGAGTTAGGCTGTGGAAACAGAACGGAAACCAGTCAAATGAGTGAGCACTTGAGCGTGGCAGATGGACACGCGAGCAATTGGCCGGGGACTCACCGTGCAAGGAGTATTTCGCGGCAAGGTCGAAGATGCTTAGCCACCGGCCATGGGGAAGAAACGGAGTCGGTCTCGATCTGCTGCGTGACACAGGGAAATTGACGGCCCAAGGAAGTGGCGCTAGCCCATGGTGAAGCTTTGGGTAGCGTCGGTTTGGGTGGGGTGAGCTCGAATAGCAGCGGCGCACGAGCTCAAGCTCCAAGCGGCGTCAATGGCGGCTGGTTGGGAGAGACAGGAGAGAGAGCGGCGATGACTTGACCCACCGAGAGGGAGAGGGAGGCAGCTGGGGGAAATGGATGAGGACGGCGTGGGTATGAACTAAGTCGCTGGTGACGAGAGCAGCGAGAGTGACGCGCGGAGCTACAGTGCCGTTTCTCAATTTTTTGAATTTTAATTCCACGTGTTGATTTTCCTCAGTCCAAAAAGGAACCTTCCAGAGCCCCAAAAATAATGAAAAATTCAGGGATGGAAGTACAGACAAACAGGAACATTTTGCATTATTGGATCATTTTGAATTTCGGCACGGATTTTGAACTAAAAAAAATCAGCCAATTCCAATCCTGTTCGAATGTTCCTTGAATTATTTGAGCTGCTTCCTCTTTACGAAAAATTCTGGAAATTCTCCAAAATTCTATTTTGATGTTTAAAACTCAGATAAAAATTCAAAAGGGCCCACTGTTGTGCGAGAAATTGGAGTTTTAGTTCAAGCTCGAATTTGATCAGATTTTCAAGAATTGATTTGTTTGAAATCTTTAAACATGATCACTTGAACTTTTGTCTGTTTCACACTAACCGTGCCATTAGAAGCATGATTAGGGTTTCGATAAAACGGGGATGTTACAGTACGAAGGAGTATCTTCCATCTCTGCACATATAGTAGGATATTTGTAGTATATCAGTAGGATTCATACAAAACTCTTTTGGAATTGCCATATTGTTTCTCTCCTTCCAGATAGCCCAAGATACAGCAGCAGAGCAAAACACCCCCAAGCTATAATTAGCATGATTAATAGGCAACCATTCATCCAGAAAATGTTTCATGGAGATTGGTATATTCTCCCAACCCATCGCCTCTCTAATGCAGTTCCAGACAAAGTTAGCAGTTTTGCATTGAAAAAGGATGTGACTGGAATCATCATATTGGATTATGGTGTCCCATGTGACCGATAAATGTAGTTGAGTGATATAATTAGACGTCTAATTTACAGTGATTTAACTAACCAACATATAATGAAACGAATGGATAAAATGATGTGGTTGTAAACAAAACAAACATGTTAATTAAGAAGAGAAGGAAGCTCATATCTTGTGCATACATAAATAAACATGGATTGCAGTGGCACGCGGTGCCCTCGATCAGGGTCTTCTTGGCTGCTCCGGCGCCTTCAGTCCTGAGTGCGTGCCGTGGTAGCAAAATATAGTTCAATATAAGTTGTTTGAATCCTTGACAATCGCAGGACAATGGGCGTGCATGCATTTCATCCGATATGAGCATTCTTCAAGTCTTCTTTCCATGGGACCTCTAGGGATTTGCAACTGAGAAAGGAGTTCATTGGCTTATTTTGGAGGCAAATAACCAGGTCACATTGGAATCACTTGATGAACCATAGATTTTAGATATCATCCATTACCTGAGAGATGAAGTGGGGGCTTAGCAGGACATGTTCCGAGTTTAAACTTTGTTGTGTAGCGTATGGTCAGTGCGTGAAACAAATTTCTGGTAACCGGGTTTGGGGGTGAGCTGCATATACTCAAGCAACAAGCACTACGGGAAACCGGTTTTGCCGAGTGTACCTTACACTCGGCAAACGCCCTGTTTCCCCTAGTGAAGCCAGAATTCTATTGTGATCCTGTTCCGATTGAGTAAAGAAACTTCTTGACTGATATAAAAGAAAAGCGATCCTTCATATGAAATTACATGATTGACATTTCAGCTGGAATCATCATATCCGATTAGGATCTGAATGATATAGCTAGACACCAAAATCTCCAGTGTATTAAGTAACCAACATAAATATATAACGAAACAAATAGATAAAATCATGCACGTGAGATTGTAAACAGAAACAACATGGTTACAAAGAGAAGGAAGTTCAGATTACAGAGCAACACACTGTCACAGATCCAAGATAACAGGTGACAAACAGAAACTGCAAATATGGTAATAAATAGATAAAATAACGTATGGATACATAGATGGTAGCTAGTAGATAACAAGAAGTACAAATAAAGCCATGCATATATCCATGCGGAGGTGCGAAAGGTGAATGACGCGCCGCTGCTTCCGGCGTCTTCAGTTTCAATCCTGTGTGCCAGGCTGGTCGCTGCCGCCACTACCAGATCCATGCCCGGTGGTAGTGGTCTCCGGAATCTCCACAAACCGACGAAACAGACGCTGGAATTGGGCCGGAGAGATGTTGCCTATCGTGAAGCGTCCTGTCGTCGTTGTCCGGAGCTCCTGCCGGGTTGAGGCGACGCTGCTGGGCTGAGGTGGGTTATTATGGGTGAACGGCGGGGCAGCGGTGGCGAGTGGCGGCTCGTACCTGTAGAACGCTGATACGGCATGAGGAGTTCCAGTTCCAGCAGGGGCGAGGTCGTGGAGGATGAAGGACGGTGGGGTTGCTATGGCGTTGGGGAAATGAGGCGATGGCGCAGTGCTGAAAGCCACGACTTTGGCAGCAGGAGAAGGCTTAGAGGAGGACGCACCGTCAGCCTCGGCTTCCTTCTCCGCGCGCTTCCGCTTCACGCCGGCGAAGTACGCAAGCACGACGGCGGCCCGCTCCTCCTTGTCCACCTCCGCCGGCTCGGGGAAGCTGGTCCTGGCATCCTCCGGCCGCAGCGTCCGCGCGGCGGCGTCGTACGCGCACGCCGCCTCCACGGCGGTGTCGTAACCGCCCAAGCACACCAAGGTGGTCGGAGAGTCCCAGATCTCCGCACTCCACTCGCCCCAGGGCCGGAGCCTCACGCCCAAGTACACCGTCGGCTCCGGCGGCGGCGTCCCTCCATTCGCCGCCACCGCCGCCGCCGCCGCCTTCTTGGCAAGCTTCCTAAAAACACGAGCTTCCATCCCTAAAACCTAAATTCGCCGCCTAGCTAGAAACGATGGTTTGTGTGCTGCTACTACCGCCGCCGCCGCTGGTGTGTTTGAAGTGTTTCTAATTCGATCTACTCGATGTGTCAAACGCCAAGGGGATTTATAGGAAGGGTTAGCGCATCACACAGCCACCAAACCCTAGCCTCCGCTGGCGTCGCGTCAGCATCAGACTCATCGCGCCGCCCTGCTGCTTAATAGATTACCATTTCTGCCGTGCCAATTTTTCGAAAATCTGCTAGCGTTTGTTGCCTCGTCTGAATGCGCGTCCTAGCCCGCGCTGGCGGTTTTGCGCGACTGAAAAAACAGAGCGGGGAAGAAGAACTTGTCAAATGAGAGAGAGCGAGGCCATGGGCCTGGCTCACAAACATTCAGAAGTACACCAGCCCAACACAGCATCATAAACACAGCCCAACACGGTCGCCGGACACCACTGCCGAGATCGATATGGGTTAAGATGCAAAAGTATACCTGCATGACATTGACATAATCTATTTTTCTTCTTTTTTTTAGATAAAGGAAACTTTTTATTTCGAGGTGAAATAATGTTCCGGCCTCTGCACAACCAAGGTATATTTGGCCTTTTACATGTCAATCACCAAGGTGAGCCAATACAAATCAGCCTCAAAACACCTAAGAAAACAAGAGGAAACCTATCATCTAGCACATCACCTAATACAAAGCCTATGGTGTCTACTACTCGATGTTGTTGCAGCCATGTTCCCTCAAAGAAACTGTTGTCGCCGCTTAAACAACCTTTGCTCATTTAAACCCGAACTCTGACCACAAGGTTGTGCGTATACGTATTTACATAATCTATTTTTCTACTACTACTGCTTATACGTATCGACGTTTCTACCTCATTGTATGCCTGATACTACTTTTTTTTTTTACTTAAACGTGTCTGATTCTTGGTCCTTTAACATTTGTTCAGTTTACTTGAATTATGCTGCACGCCTGCACATAATAATGCCGATAGGAAATTTGTCTCTTTGTCGAGTTAATCTTGGTGCCAACACTACAAGAATTAAATTATTTCCCGACAGTTTAGGTTGAAGTGGCCTACAGTTTTAGTAGCTTCGGTAAAGCATTTTTGATACTGTGGGTGTTGAGGTTGTCGGGAATGAGATTGTAGCTAATTAGCAATAAAATGTTGGAAAACACATGCAAAAGTACTAGGTAACTGTCACCTACTCAGTTGAAAAACGAAACTGTCGGCCGCAGGACATTAAACTGTTGGCAACATTTGATATCTTGTAGTGCAACAACAATAAATTTTTAAATAAGATAGCTTCAAGTAGCATGGTTTTCGAAATTTAGTTTAATCAATAATTTAAGGGTTAGATTTGCCCGCATATGTACAGATGTTACTGAAGTATAAATGAAGACGAGGTCAAGTAACAAGTCAAGATTTTAGTGCTCCTTCCTGGCTATTTCTCCCAGCAACACACACAAAAGAATCTGTATTGCAATAGAGACGGGTCTGTCAGCAGCTAGGTTCTAATCGAATTGGAAAGATTACTAACAAATGCATGCACAACTGAAATATTTTTAGTGCGCTCAAACATATTTAAGAATTCAGATTTTTCATCTATATAGAGATATGTCCACAATTAAGATTCCTTATGCAAAAGCATGGAATATTAAATGATTGGCAAAATTGTCTGAGACACATCGAGAAAAAGTGGCTTCGTCCATAACATATCAACAAAGTCGAATTTGTCTGTAGCACACTACGATTTTGAAAACTCATGTCTGTGACACACTATTACCATTTTACTATTATTTTCAACTTTTTTATCTCAATCCATAGGATAGATTAGAGTTTGAAACTTGGCATCAATGTACATTGTTGCATTGACTATCATTGAAAAATAGAGCCAGATTTTTTTCGATTGTTTGCATGATTTGATAGACAAATTAAATATTAAAACAATGAGCACGCGTTGCAAACAATTAAAAAAAAACTGGCTCCATTTTTTTATGATAGACGATGCAACAATGTACATTGGTGCCAAGTTTCAAACTCAAAGGTATCTAATGAATTTAGATAAAAAAGTTGAAAACAATTGCAAAATGGTAATAGTGTGTCACAGACATGAGTTTTCAAAATCGTAGTGTGCTACAGACAAATTCGACTTTGTTGATGTGTTACGGACGAAGCCACCTTTTCTCAGTGTGTCTCAGACAATGTTGCCTAAATGATTATCTACTAGAGTTTACACATTTTACAATAGAATTAGAGTTTACGCCATAATGATAAAAATATAGTATGTTCACTAGTTAGGTCTCACGCTAAGGGGATTTATAGGAAGGGTTAATTAGCGTGTCACACAGCCAACAAACCCTAGCCTCCGCTGGCATCGCGTCAGCATACTCATCGCGCCGCCTGCTGCTTCAAGGATTACCATTTCTGCCGTCCCAATTTTCGGAAATCTGCTAGCGTTTGTTGCCTCGTTTGAATGCGCGTCCTCTCCTAGCCCGCGCTGGCGGTTCCGTGATCAGTGAAAAAAGAGCGGGGAAAACGATCGAGTGATTAGAGAGAGCGGGGAAATAGGCCCATGGCTCGGTTCGCGGCGGGGTGACACGGACCAGTAGCCCACAAACGTTCAGAAGGACAGCCCAACAGCATCCGAAAACGGGAAAACAGAAGCAGCTCTTCACGGTGCAACAGGCCCACAAATGTTCAATACAGTAGTCAGCATCATCAGTCAACAATTCAACATACATACTTTTTTTTTTCTTTTTATGAAAAGGGCAACCTTTCTCCATGAAAAATTTGAACAAGGTACAACAAAAGGATGCTGCAGGTTTTGCTGTCCAATGAAAAATTTGAACAAGGTACTACAAAGGATGCTGCTTTTGTTGCTTTCTTTAAAAATACGAAAGCAGGTCCGTGTTGGTTGAAAATTAACCTACCACAATTTTTTCGGTTACCTTGCTACTTGCTAGGTTCTTGCTTAGAGACAGCCATATCATTTTCTTGCGAGTATGAAATTAACAACCATACCTAAAGTTAACCGGACGTGGTAAAAAGAGATTTTAATATAGTACATATAAATAGGCTGGGCCAACAAATGTTTGTAGGGATTGTCAAGATAGTAAAAGAACTACAGCTAATGTGATGGCTTAAATCAGGCTTACCTGAATCACAGCATCAGATAAGTTTGAGTTCAGGTTGAATCCTGGCCAGAATTGATAACTAAACACATGGCCTATGCTACCAATAAAGCCAATACTGATCTCAGCAGAGGGAAGTAAAAGTTAAAAAAAAAAAAATCGGTGGTCTTCAATTTATAAGTGTAGTTCCGATGTCCTGCCTGCTGACTCTACCTTTGCAGCAGAAATACTAGCAGGCAAATATTGATGTCGCATAAGTTCTGTCTGGTAATTTCTTCAAATAGTCGCGGATGGTGTTGCTTGCAATTCCTTTACTGCCTTGATTTGAAGAAATGGTAGCCTGGAAGTGGTAGGAGAGAAGTATAGAATAATTGAGCATGCTTATATAGCTGAAAGGACACCAGCTACCATTTCTTAATGCGTAAATCTTGAGGGGGAAAAAATGTTTGAGTCAAAGACTGCACCGCTAACTTGTAAGAAAAATATTTGTGCTCCTTTCAAACATTTTAGTGTGAAAGTAAACTACAGAGAGCAAAATTTCCACGTGTTGCGCGGAAGCACTGACCATGACAAAAAAAATTCTGAAAGGAGTAGTAGTTCTTCACCGTTGAAGATTAGACTATGCTTTAATGCAGTAAATGATAGAAAGACGAGCAAGGTTGATGTTGTACTTCCCTGGTAAATCATCGATATATGATTAAAATACCATGCATAAAAGTTTCAAGAGCCGAACATAAGGGCAAAGAGAATAATACGATTCCGTGGAGTCCATATTGTGTTCTGCCCTTTCATAGTTACTCAAAAGCATGTACAGTTAACGTTTTTTTTTTTTTTTTTTGCATCTAACTCAGTGTAACACCCTAACTTTTCAAATTTTTTAGTAATTTAAAATTTTGTTATAATTAATTAGGGTGCTGACATTTTTCTTACGTAGAAACTCTATTTTCTAAACGCAAATAAATAAATATAAGGTTTAATATAAGGTGTTTGTTGCATTCATGCTGTTTAGCTCTGCAGTTAGGATTTTATTGAGTGCAAAAGTATTTTTAAAATCGTGTAGAAATCCGTTTTATATGTTTTTGTGAAAATCAGTAAAAGAAATAGAAAAAGAAAATCTTTTCCAGTTGCCAATGGGCCAAATCCCTCTTTCCCGGCCCACCATCTCTTTTTCTTTTTCCTTTTCTTTCTTCCCACGGGCCGGCCTGTTCTTTCCATTTTTTTCCCCGCGGCCCAACTTCACTTCCGGCCCAGCACAGCCCGGCCAGCCTCTCTCCTCTCTCCTCTCTCTCTCACTGACACGCGGGCCCCACCCCTTTTCTTCTTCCCTGAGCTGTCGCCGCTCCGGATTCCACCGCCGCCTCCAATTCTTCCGCGCCCCGCCTCCAATCCTTGCGAGCGCGTCGCCTGGAGTCCCACTCCGTGTCCCGCACGTCGCCCACTCCCTATAAAACGAGACGCCCCGCGCCCTTGTGCCCTTTTTCGTCCAAACCCTAAGCGCTGCCGCCGCCATTGAAGCCGAAGTCCGGAGCTCGACGGGGAGCCACCGGGAGCCACCTCCGAAGCCGCCGAGTCGCCGAGAAGCTTCTCGGAACGTCAAGGAGCCGATTCTGACGGTCCCTGCCGCGAACCCGACGCCTTAGCCGCCTCCTCGACAACGCCGACAACCCGCTGCTGCTCCTCTTCGTCGCACGCCCTCTACCGCGAAATTGCTGCCCTAGGTGAGCTTGCGATCCTCTCCTCTTTCTTCCCGTGCAATCGCGACGAGTTTTAGGTCACCGGAGCGCCGTTCCGGCCAACTCCGGCGAGTCACCGCCAGTCGCCGCCGGCCGTCGCCATCCCAGCCCAAATCAATCTCGGCCATCCGATGTGAATCCAGCGGTCCAGATTAGATACCCCTTCGGGGTATGTAATCGGTCCACCGTTGACTCATGGACCGAGTTCATGAATCCTGTCCACAGATTTTTCTAATTTAATAAAATAATTTCGTATTTATTTAAAATAGATTTAATTTGCAGAAAAGGTACTTTTTACAGTAAAGTCCTCTGTCTTTTATTAATTGACATTCAGGTCCTGTATTTTTACAGAAACCACCCTAAGCTTTTCCTAAATTATGTTCTAGTCCTACACTTTTGCATTTCAGTCCCTCAACTATTTTATATTTACAATTTAGTCCTTTTCGTTTTTGTACTTGCAAATAAAACCATAAACATTTCAGTTTTACTATTTTAATCCCTAAAACTTCAAATTATCATAACTTTTTACTCCTAACTCCGTTTTTAGTGATTCTTGCGCTCACGTGATCGTAGGGACGGGTACTCTTTGATGGTACTTTTTTTGTTTAGTTTTAGAATGATTGATATATTGTTTCTTATTTTGTTGGTTTGTGTGCTTTCCTTTTTAGGTGCGATAAATAGGAGACGAGTACGTGAACTTCCAAGATCAAGATTTTGAGGTCACCACTGAGCAGCAGGAAGGAGGCAAGTGTCCTTGACCATATTGATTCTATGTTTTGAAATGTTTTTGTTTGCAAACATGCATGCTTGTTTAATATTGAATCCCATGAGTCTATACCCTTTTCCATATCATTCCTTGTCGCCTTGTTGTAGTGTCTTGGTTTATGGGTTGGTAGCGAATGCTTAGCCATGCTTTTGGGGTCACTCACCTAAGCATAATTAATGATGACTAATGGTTCACTTTAACTAAATAATTTGATGGTAACTTTTTAGCAACATGAAACTTAGGATGGTGGATCTTCGTGAGCACCAAAGGGTGGTGGATCTCCGTGAGCATCAACCTTGTTTGATTATTGTTTGATACTTGACTAGTGGGTCTCCATGAACACTAGTGTTGGTAGGTCTCCGTGAATACCAATGCCCGATCGGTCTCCGTGAGTATCGGGGGATTGATGGGTCTCCGTGAGCATCAGTCATTTTGTGAGCTTGTCTCTTATGGTTTCTCCGTGAACAATACTTGTTAATGGATCTCCGTGAGCATTACTTCTTTTTCTTCTTGTTGATGGTTCTTCGTGAGCATTAATCATTTTGTGATCACTTGTTAATGGTTCTCCGTGAGCATTAAGATATGATGGTTATGGATACTTGTTCTTGTAATTCAAGTTATATCACCTAGTAATATAGGTTGCTTTTAAAATGTGTCTAAAGAACAACTTGGCATTTATGCAATTGAGCCATGTTTAGCCTTTCTTGTTATAAGCCTTCATGTCATAATTTTCCCCCACTTGCGGAGTACGACATGTACTCACTCTTGCTAGTCCCCCACAATGTTTTGTCATGCTGCTCAGAGGATGGTGGTGATTATTTCTATGATGGTTATGGCAACTACATCTAGTTTGTGGAGCCCCGGTCGACGTCCCTGTGGAGTTTTGGAGCTTTGAAGTCTTCCGCTAGCGTTTCGAGTCTTCGAGTCATTTGAGAACTTTGAATCATTTGCTTTAATAAGGGTGTAATAAACTTTATACACTGTTTCTGTTATTCACTTATGTCACTACATGTATGAGACTTGATCATGGGATACATGTGTGGTTTTATTAAAAACCGGGTGTGACACTCAGAGAGAGAGAGAGAGAGAGAGAGAGAGAGAGAGAGAGAGATATGCATGAAAAAGGGATAAAGGGGCCGGGGTTGTTGAGTCATCTAGTACTTGGGTTGAACAGTTGTGGAAATTTTGCTCTTAGGCTAAAATCTGTAATACAATTTCAGGTTCATCATTTTTACGCTACTCATTAAGAGTTTGTTTTATTGTTCTTCAATGAGTGCTGCTACGGCGTCCGACGCAAGTGCGACTAACGTATTTCAACCAATCACAGCGGCTGTTTCTAGTAGTCTGATGGGTCCAATTAAGCAACAGTACATTTGTGGTACTCAAGGGGATGTAGCGGTCGTATGTAGTCATTATGTTCTTCAACACATATAGGTTTTGCACAAAAGATGTGTGGTACAAGGGATTTATTTGTTTATTAATTGGCACCTTGAAACTCTTAAACATAGATAAAGCTTTTCCTTCTCACTTATTATCAACATGGCAATACGGCACACATGGTAACTGCCAGTGTCTAAAATTATCAAAATAGACAACCCCTTTAGTGATAAAAAAAAAAAGCAAGCCAGCAAAACACTTCCACGATGGAACTGATTATTCATTCAATAATAATATATAAATGTAAATTGAAGACTGAACTTGGTGATATTTTCCACATAACCAACTGATGTGCATAATTAGAAACAAATTCCCAAACACCCTTAGTAATTAGTGTTTACTAACAATTGATGATCTGCTAGGGTACTTCCATTGGAAGGAAATAAGAAATAGTTTTTGCACTATTTTCTAACACTTGTAAATATATTAAAACTTGTAGGGTCTCTTTCTTACGATATTTTTTTTTAAAAAATAACATTTATTGTCTTATACACACAATTTAAGAAACATTATTTAGCTTCTAGGTTATCCATTCAACCATTTTTGGCGCCTCCCCAGACATCTTGACTATGCCATATATTCAAGGATCTTCACCAATAAAAAAAATCTACCTGATACATATTACTACTGAAAGAAGGTCTCAGTACACAAATGATAACATTTAAAGGACTTCAGTATCCTTATTTTGTTGTTTGCTCATGAGAAAACAAAAGCAATAAGCAATAAGCTATTTTGCGCATTGGATATTTTAGAAAAGTTCGACCTCCAGCGATCTATTTGCTACTCCGTGTATTGGCAACATAATGAAGATGTATGCACTAGTTTATGTCATGGAAATACAAAGGCCATTATATTGGTTGCAAAAGATGCGTCACTGAAGCATTAAGGGATGTGCGAGCACTATGTGGACTGAAAACAAGGGCTGTTTTGTACTACACCATATGCACAGTTGCACTGACAGCTACGGGGTTAACTGTTAGATACACCACTTCAAATGTTCCTTGTGGACTCAACTGCTAATAACAGAATTGCAAGCAGCTACAACAATTCTCATAGCAATATTCAGAGGAATGTGCTTGATAGGGCAATTGCTTTTCTAACCAGTTTTGTGGCTAGGAAAACAATAGAGTCATCAAGGATCGAAGAACCCATATCCTTTTGAACATCATGGACCTCATCTGACAGGTTCCAACAAGGCAAGCAGGGGGCTTGAGCCCCCCCCCCCCCCCCCCTCTCATGTTTTTGTGGCAATTAATAGAAGAGATATGGGGGATGCTGGATGTTAGGGGTGGGGGGGGGGGGGGGGGGGGCAACTACATCCCCTCCCCGGGCGCAAAAGCCTAGACTAGAAGTGAGGCCCTTCCTTATGAGGCCAATATTGTACTTATATTCAGTGTGGTGTGAACCTATAAATACAACCCATTACCCATTGATAACTAGTAAAAATGCACGTGCGCCACGCACGTGTCCAACCAAATAACATCACTTGGCATGATTTTATCATAAATAAAAATAATATGATGTACCGTGTACTTATCATAAGAAACACATTTCTGGCACATCATTGCATTTAAGTACCATAACGACATTAACACGACAAGCTCAAGAATCTGATAAAATAACGACATTGTTTGAAATTAAAGTATGAAAGTCCATTTCATATGTTGTTATTCCAATGCATGCACCACACACGTGTCTAAAAGGTTCAAAATGATATTTACGATGTAGCTGAATCACATTCTAGATGGATAATAGACGCACCTTAATTAAAGCAATAAATATGAACAGGTTATATTTGTTAAAACAATAAGAACAAGCAACCATGCTACAAGTCATCTTCCATCATGCATGGATAACTTTCCTCTTCTAGGACATTCACCAAAATTGTGAAATGCCTCAAAAAAATAATTTAAATAGCTATTTTTTGGCTATCCATTGCAATCTATGCATGCCTTATTAGCATGCACTATTTATATCAGAAATGGCCTCTAGATGCTCGAGATCATTTTTGGAAGGGCGTGATCACGCCATTTTCCCATATATAGCAGTACAACTACCAAATATACAACTGGAATGGAGCATCTCAGTAAGCACAAGGCAAACTCCTGCTTGTTGCCATTCTAGGCACCCTGCAATCGAGGACAAGAATGCAGGTATGTCCTCGTTGAATAACTCTTGATATTGGCAGATATTCAAGACACAGTGGCTTATCCATGCTCAAACCAATGCGATTTTTACTCCTGTAGTCCTGTGCAGTGATTTCTTCAGTTTTGCCATCTTAGCTGCAACATAAAGTTGAAATCATGAGCTGCAACCGTTATGAACTACATTATAGTGTCTACACATGCAAAATGCAAACAGCCGAAGAGAAATCTCTCGAGAAACTGAATGGAACCCATGATTGAGTGGTCTGGTTCATCGTTGGTTAACTGATTGCGAACATACCAATCTCGCCAAAGAACCAGCAGCAGCTTGTCTACATCTGTTCATCAGTCAACAGCAAATAAAAAAAAAAGCATGCTTAAATGTCCAGCTATTTTACCCAAAAGAGGATTGTGAAATAAAATGGAAGGTCTGTATGAAGAAGTTTATCTGCTAATTATGACCTTCATTTTTAAATTCCACTTCCAGTAACAAAACAGTGGCCGTGATTGTCTATGGAAGAAAAATAAAAAATACAAAGCCTATGAAACAAAGAGCTTGTACCTTGAGGCATTTTTCCATCACACGAGCCCAATTCCCCTGCATAATACAAACACTATCCATGATACCTAAGGTATGCACAGGCTTGTTTTTCTTTCACACTCCTATTGAATTAGCTTTCCTATTTGGACTACATGAACTCCAAAAAGGAGTACACACTGGGTAATACCAGAGCGACATGAGCAAGAGCTGTACCTTTTGGCGCAATTGGTGGCATTCACGCAAGCGTCCTTAGCTTCCCCCCTCCAACTGCAATCTGGATATGGATTCAGGGAATATGTATGATAGCTCAACAATATAACAGCAGTTTTCTAAACGATTGACTGAATGCTTGCATGTTGTCATCAAATGCTTGGATGTCATTGAGGATTGAGGCGCACTATACTCCAAAACTGGATAATATGGAAGAACCACTTGAGCTATATTGTCCGCAATTAAATTATTTATTCATAAAAAATGAAGGCCAACTAAAACATCTGCACAAACATGAAATTTTCACCTACAGTCAGTCAAAATGAAATTGATGGTGTTCTTGTAAAGTTTTATGGAGGAAAACATCTGCAGAAACACGAAGTTTTCACCTTTGAGAACACCATCACCTGCAATTATAATTATTTATGGAATAAAAAATCTGCACAAACATCTAGTTTTCACCCACATTTCAGCTCTAGCAGTCCAATTTATGCAGTGAGATAAAAACAAGCTTCAATTAGAATAAAAAAATGGCCCAAGTTTGTTCACCTTTTGCTCTATCTCATGGGGTTAGATTCATATTATTACTGAATTGGAAATACAGAATTATCCCACAAAAATAGAAGCCTGATACTCATCACCTTGTCAACTCACCAAGCAGTGCAGGACACGAGTCACAGGAAGAACTCCTGGAGCATCTTCTAGCCCTCATGAGAAACAGTCTGGACTTGTTCTCCTAATTAGGCCACACTCATCAAAGAAGGTATGCTCAGTAAATGTAACCATCACAAATCAGGTGAACAAAAAAGGTGCCATTATTAATCACAAATAATAAACCTCGAGGTCCCGACCCATAGACATCAAGGTAAAAGGTTGGGTCCCCCCAATGAATGAAAACACAAGGGGAAAAAATGATGCACCATTACAGACTGAGATGAGAAATTATAATAATGGCAACATCAAGCCATTTTAGTTATTTTGTTTATGGCAAAAAACAATCCTGAGGGTAACTTGCATATAGCAGGGGACTAATACCGCAAACCATCTTACACAGCCTGATGTGTTGATAAATATTAATTGTCCAAAGAAAAAAAAAAAGGCAAGAGCAGGTAATTATCTGCCAAAAGTTTCAATACTTTATCAGATTACAGAAATATGAACGAAATTGAAATATGGATTACCGGATTGAACGAAATTCTCCAGCCAACCTTCCCCCATCATACAAATGTCCTTTTCTTTCCTTCACAGTATTTATCTTGATGAGTGCATTCATAGAATTTGAAAAAAATAGGATCATGTGGATAAAAGAGAAGCGCATCAATGTAAAACTTTAACAATCTCTGTCGTATCAGACATGCTAGATTTACAACTTCAAAGAATGTAATTAGAAACCGGTGCAGTGCCTACCACGTGATAGATCATTCATAGTTCAAAAAGCTACGTTAGTGTAATGTATATCGGATCACCGATCATACTATAATTCTATCACACCTGCATAATGCATATTTGTACAAGCCACAAAGAATGAGTAAACACAAACATTCAGGGTGCCAATTTAGCTTTACGGCATGCAACTGTATAAGAAACTTTCAATCATCGAACTGCCAAAAACCTAACAACTCCTGTACAAGCTATATAACATAAACAAGCTACACAAAGCCTAACAAACTCATGTACAATGAATTTGTAGCTAAACTCTAAGAGAACTTAAAATATTTTTCTCAATTTTAAGTAGTCACCTCCGCGATGGGAATGTTGAGGTCTTCATTTTAAAATCAACATCCCTTTCCTTTCGAGCAACAATATCAAAAGTTTGAAATCTTTTCTAACGTTGCTATTGAGGTATAAGATTGCTATCACCACAAAACATTCACTGCCATTTTTTTGTCTCTACCAGTGTGTCTTTTTCCTTTGAGAAATCAACAAAAATCTGGTACGTAGAACTCATACATCCTAGCTTCCCATCAACTTATGCATTCACACTCACCTAGTCATTGGAATTAGTCTTAGAATATAAAACAATTGCCATGCAGGAGTTCAACAGAGCAACAGGGCCGATATACAATTATGTTGGTTTGTGTATAGCTGTAAAAGTATTCTACCTTCATCACAACTGCGTATATCATCTGTATGTGTCGGCTCTCTACACCACCGATCAATCCGCTAAAGAGTTTGCAAGATCCTGCAGTATAAACCAATAAATCGAGTTAATTTACTAAAAAACGTTATCTAACAATTAACAATGCAAAATTGCCCCCCCCCCCCCCCCCCCAAACAAAAAAAAAACTCATGTCCACAACACACTTACCATTTTGGAAGTCAGAAAACTACTGAGAACCTGTAAAGTTCTCACAAAAATGCAAGAGATGAAAATACTACCTTGTTAACAGAAACTGACTTGCTTGGAATCAATGGGTAATATAATTTTAACCTGGATATGCCTCTCCAACTTGATCTAGTAAAAATGCACGTTTGATATTGTCTCTCCAACTTCCAGCAGAAAAACGTTTGATATGCTTGGAAACAAATAATTTTTAACCTCAATAGGCATATCCAGGAACTTGATTGAGGCACGTGCGGCTTAACAAGTCGTTATCCATATGCATTCCTTCACCACTAACCAATAAATCTCAGAGAAGATAATGAATAAACAAATTGAATCGGGATGCTACTCAGCAGCATAATCTCAAGTGTTGCAAAATCTCGCAGGTTTAAATTAAATTTTGGCATATACTAATCTAAATTACGGAAGACGCCAACTTGATCTGGATCGGAGCCTGCGGGATTGAGGAACATGGAGGAATTACCTTGAATCAATAGTTGCAGCGCTGCAGGATGACGCCCAACGAGTTTGATGCAGTAGCAATGCGGAGCAGGAGTAAATCTTGGCGACGAAGCTGCTCCATTCGTCGGTGCAGATCGCCGGGGACAGAGGTGGGGGGGAGGGGAGGCGGCCGGCGGCGGCGGCGCTAGGGTTTCAGTGGCGGCAGCCGGCGTCGAGGGCGAGAAGTGCGAGGAAACACACCTACGGGGCAGAGCTGGAGGAGTCGGCACGGTTGCCCTCCTCCTTGAGCTCGTGAGCATGCCGGACGGAGGGAGGATGCCAGCGTCCACCGCGGCCTGACGTACAATCGGAGACGCGGGTGAGGGCGCGGACGACGGCGGACACATGCTCACCGAGGTGGCATCTCGACGCACTCGTCCAGGGCGCGGCGGCCTCGACGGCGGCACGCGGATCCGTGGTGGGCTATGGTTGGGGAGGGCAGGGGAGAGGACGGGAGCCGGGAGGGAAGGCGGGCGGGCGACAGGCGGTCGCCATCACTGTCGTCGTCCTCCCGTCCCAGATCAAATTCGAGAAACAATGAGGCTGGAAGAGGAATGGAAGAGGAAGGAAACTGGGGAGAAAAATCCGGACGGCACGGCGGGCGGGGAGACTTCATCCATCGGTGAAAAAAGTAAATCCCGCGTCATCCGTTTTGGCCTGTAAATGACATTGGCGTCACGCTATGTTGGTGGGCCCGCTGGCAGAATTTGTTATGGTAGGATCCGACGGGATTTGTTTTGGGTTCCATTTAGATCAACGGTTGATATTTAGGTGGGTATAATCTGGCAGGTCAAAATCATTTTCCTCCAAACTGGTTCTTTAGAGGTTTAGAGACAGATTGAACAAAGGCAATTCTACTACATTCTTGTCCATGTCTCTTGTTTGATCCCTTCTAATTATTTCTCAAGGGTCGTCCCTCACTTGCGGTAAAACTATTTTTTTAGGGCACTTGTGGTAGAAGTTTGGAGGACTCCCATTCCACTATTGTGGGATTGTAACCACAACACTGGAGCTCGAAGACGACCGGAAAAACTGATCTGTTTGCGACTGTTGTGTCCCACAGAGTTTGATCACTTTAATTAGGATTCCACATTTCCTCTTGTTTGGTACGGTGTTCATAGGTTAGTATGTGCATTTGATGGTGCGCTGATATTTCAATAATTAATCAGTTCTACCCTTACTTGTTCCTTGTGAGGATGCGATTGGAGTCTTATTTTCATATGATAAAGGATTAATATTGTTTGAATCGAATGTGTTGCCATAGTATTTTTTCCCCCCAGTTTATCAGTACATAGAGTTGCAATGTAGTACTGTACTTACTCAACAATGCGTGATGCTCAGTAGATCCATGCTTATCATATATTTTAGCGATATAGTGATTCACTAGAAACACGGCGCGGCTTGTCGGGATTCATTGTTTTGTAGCATGTTGGATAGCCCCAGTTTGGTCCTTTCTTTTTATGAAAAGAAAAAAACTTTTATGTTTTGGCAGCACACGAGTAAAGTTGTTACTTATAGTACCAGAACTACAGCTAATGTGATGGCTTAAATCAGACTCAGCTGAATCACAGCATCATATAAGTTTGAGTTCAGGCTGAATTCTTGCCTTAATTGATGACTAAACACATGGCCTATGCTACCAACAAAGCCAATACTGATCTCAACAGGGGAAACTAAAAACAATTAACCGGTGCTCTTCAATTTATAAGTGTAGTTCCGAAGTCCTGCCTGGCTCTACATTTGCTACAGAGATACTAGTAGGCAAATATTGATGTCGCATAAGTTCTGTCTCTGGTAAGTTCTTCAAAGAGTTGCGGATGGTGTTGCTTGCAATTCCTTTGCTGCCTCGTTTCGAAGAATTGGTAGCCTGGTAGTGGTAGGAGAGAAGTAACTTTAGAATAATTGAGCATGCTTATATAGCTGAAAGGACACCAGCTACCATTTTTTTATGCGTAAATCTTTAGGGGGAAAAATGTTTGAGTCAAATACTGCACCGCTAACTTGTAGGAAAATATTTGTGTCCCTTTCAAACATTTTAGTGTGAAAGTAAACTGAAGAGAGCAAAATTTCCACGTGTTGTGCGGAAGCACTGGCCACGACAATAAAAATTCTGAAAGGAGCAGTAGTTCTTCATCGTTGAAGATTAGACTATGCTTTAATGCAGTAAAAGATAGGAAAGACAAGCAAGGTTGATGTTGTACTACCCTGGCAAATCGTCGATATATGACTAAAATACTGTGCATAAAATTTTCAAGTGCCAAAGATAGGACAAAGAGAATAATGCGATTACTTGGAGTCCATATTGTGTTCTGCCCTTTCGTAGTTACTCAAAAGCGTGTAGAGTGAATAGTTTTTTTGTTGCATCTAACTCAGAGAGAGAGAGAGAGAGAGAGAGAGAGAGAGAGAGAGAGAGAGAGAGAGAGAGAGAGAGAGAGAGAGAGAGAGAGATGGATGCATGAAAAAGGGATAAAGGGGCCGGGGTTGTTGAGTCATCTAGACTTGGGTTGAAGAGTTGTGGAAATTTTGCTCTTGGGGACTAAAATCTGTAATACAATTTCAAGTTCATCCTTCTTCCTCTAATCATCAAGAGTGTGTTTTATTGTACAACAGCATTCTTCAATGAGCGCTGCTATGGTGTCCGACGCAAAGTGCGACTCACGAATTTCAACCAATCACAGCGGCTGTTTCTAGTCTGATGGGTCCAAGCAAAGAGCAACATTACATTGATCATACTCAGGTGAATGTAGCTGTAGTATGTATAGTGATTATTTTTTTTGACATATATAGGTTTTGCACAAAATACGTGAGGTACAAGGTATTTATCTGTTTATTAATTGGTACTTTGAAACTCTTCAAACATAAATACAAGCTTTTCCTTCTTCCTTATTATCAACATTACAATACAGCACAGATGGTAACTGCCAGTGTCTCAAATTATCAAAATAGACTACCCCCTTTAGTGATAAAAAAGCATGCCAGCATGCCAACAAAACACTTCAACGATGGAACTGATTATTAATTCAATAGTGTTATATAAATGTAAATTGAAGAATTAACTTGGTAATATTTCCACATAACCAACTGATGTGCAGAATTAGAAACAAATTCTCAAACACCCTTAGTAATTAATATTTACTAACAATTGACGATCTGCTAGGGCACCTCCATTGGAAGGAAAGAAGAAATAGCTTCTGCACTACATTCGAACTATTTCGTATTTCCTTGTAAATATATGTAAATTTGTAGGGTCTCTTTCTTACGATATTTAAGAAACATTAGTTATCTTCTAGGTTACCAATTCAACCATTTTTGGCGAGATGTCTCCAGACATCTTGACTATGCCATATATTCAAGGGTCTTCACCAATAAAAAACTCACATGATACATATTACTACTGAAAGAAGGTCTCAGTACGCACATGATAATATTTAAAGAACTTCAGTATCCTTATTTTGTTTGTTCTTTGCTCATGAGAAAACAAAAGAGATAAGATATTATTTGTATTATATCCATATCACAAACTTAGGATGCAGGTGTATATGCCATACTTAAAAAGATCTAGTTAGTAATAAATTGCATGGCACACCAGTTACAGTTCACTCGATCCCTTAATACGCACATAATGTCTAATAAAAATCTAAAAATAATCAATCAGATTTCTGTGGAAATCCTCAGCTGATGAGCTGCCGGGGTATCTCACCAGAAGACAGAAGTGATTTCAATTTGGTGCTACTGTCAAACTCTGTATTATTAATTCTTGCTTAAACAAATTGAGAAATTATGGCTTATGTGACTTGCAATAAATATAAATAACACACTAGAGTAGGCCTTTTTTTTCACGGTGCAGATGAGCAAGCTATATATTTCTGGTAACCACCATCTTATCCATTCAAAAAAATTTGGCAGTGAGTTTGGACGTCTCAACTATTCCATAGTCCTTGGTCGTCATCTTTTTTCAAATGCGTAAATATATAAATAATCAAATGAAGAACATCATGTGGTTGTTGTCAATGAAAGCAAATAGTAATCTTCGCAAAAAATAAAAGCACATGGTAATTAGTTAACTAGAGAAACAGGTGAGAGATTACAGAACAATATATTGGCGTACAAATAGCTGACCAAAAAAAAAACTACAGAATGTGGTAAAAAGAATAGCTTGCTAGATATAGATGATAGGTCGATCAGATCACATATCACAGCATCATACATAGAAGATACAGGTACAGATGCCGGAATTGGGCCAGAGGTATGTTGGCCATCGTGCGGCTTCCTGTCGTCCGGAACTCCTGCCGGGTTGAGGCGACGCTGCTGTACGGCTGGAACGCACTGGGCTGAGGTGGCTTATTATCGATTGCGAATGACAGCTGGTAGTAGATTCCTGTGCTCTTGGAGCTGTGCTATAGGCTCCTTGTCACACCCTAAAATTTCAAATTTTGGAATGTGACTTAAATTTCACTAAATTTTAAAACTTTTTTAGAATAGTTTAAAATGTTGTTTTAATATTTAAGAGTTATCACTTTTATTTAGGCAAATAAAATTATTTTCTAAACTAAATAAAGTAATATAGGTTAATAAAATTGTTTGTTGCATTCATGCTGGAGTAGACTGCTGTCATACCCCAATTTCTGGAGCATGTTGTGCATCATGTATCAGTCCCTAGATCAGTAGCTAATACGCACAAGAACACAGATATGGTAATCAAAAGCATACTTCGATTAGGTAAATAGTATAGTACCTGATAAACAGCCTTTAGTGGCGGTACGACAAGGATTCCGAAGTATCCAAGTCTTCCCGACCAACTAATGGCTGAGCAGACAAACAGCGGAAACACGGCCCAAGCCACAAGCAGACTTGAGAGGCAGAACGAAAACCAGACGTCGTCGTCTCCTACGAAGACTTCTCTCACTAAAAACAACAAACGCAAACGCGTGAGTACATAAGGTACTCAGCAAACCCTAACACAAGGGGTAATTATATGCAGGGGTATAAACAAGGGTAAGGCTGGAGGTTCATCATCATATCGGCGAAAAGCCAATTTTATGCAAGGGTTGATTTTGAAAACAAAACCCGTTCGCAAACTAAGTCAGGTATAGAGATTAAACATAGTGGGGTTGGTTGGCCCTGGGGGAGATGCGTCCATCCCGCCAGTTCCCAAATTTTAATGCTGGCAGGAAACCAGCGCACGGCTCCAAACCGGTGTTATTCCAAAAACACACACGCCAAGGATAACTCACGCCAAAGTCTAATCATTGTGTGGCCATGGCTTTCGCGTTGTCCAATACCGTGGAACACGGCTATCCGGATAGATTATACACTCTGCAGAGGTTGTACACTTTACCCACAAGGTACCCAGTCATTCCCGGTGCCCTGGTTCCGACTGGATACTAATGGTCCCATACCTGCCCAGTGTCACCTCGGTACCACCCCGGAAAATCTACGACCAAGGGCTTCACATCAATATAAATATCATGGCCATCAACTTTCACTTGCCGGACCCGACGCCAATCTCGTCAAGATCTTCTCCTGGCTTCCGGTTGCAACTCCCTGCCTCCTGGTGGTACCGGGCGATCACTAATAGGGTGTGGTTCCAAACCCTGCCCATTCAGGGGCTTGTGGTTGCACGAGGGTGCTAGGCCAGACGGCACATGAACCGGTCCTTATACGACCGAAGCAAGCATCTTCAATAGCTACCCTCCTGCGAGGAGTAGCGTCCCAGAGATAGCCTCCCCACTGAGGACTACCTCGCTTGCTCCCGTCAAAAGCATACCCCCACTATGGGTTGCACTTACTATTCCCACCCATTTTCACCTTACACACTCATCACCAAGCACACGCACACATTTTTACACAAAAAGCATGTGTATCAAGTTATTAAGTACACGGTGAATGAATCCTAAGCGGCATATTGATCCACTCATCATTGAGAATGAATGATGGTGGTTCCTAGGTTTATCAAGGGAAATAGGATAAGCAATATCAAGGCATGGCAATCAACAATTACTTAGGTCATTCTAAGCATTTAAATCATCTTTAAATACCATGCATGTTTCATTTGAAATCAAGCTCTATGTGGGATTATTTGCAAACATAGGATCAACATGATCAATGGGAGTTATGGCTTGCCTGGAAATCGCTTTCCTAAACTTTAAACTCTGACTCGAGACTCTTGTATCTTCGGGTTGGTCTTCGAGCTTGAAGTCCTCAGCAGCTCTTCGAATTCTTCTGGCTCTTCCTCGATTCTCACGTAAACTAGCGCATAAAACAGTACGTATAAACTACCGCAAAAGAAATAAAGAGCAAAAGGAATAAAGATTGGGGAAAGCCAAATAAGATCCAAAAGAAACTTCGGTGAAGAACGAGAGACAAGAACCATGCATGATGCAGCATATTTAATGCAAAGCAGGTTACATGTCATAGGTGATATACCTGGCCTTGTAAGGGCCATATTCACCTAGACAAGTTATTAGTTATCTATTTTCTCTAATATATGAACATGGGTGTGTGGTTATGCATATGGTCCTCGTTGGTTGAACACCATAGGGTGAAGATGAGGAGATGCATGGGCTTCATTGATAGTGATTGCGTGCATATCTAATATACAAGCTTCTATATTATTCCTATAAAAAGAACATGCATGAATGCAGACGATGGTATATGCAACGTGTGTACGTGATTATGCGTGATATGAATGCATGACTGCGGATAGAATGCCAAATTCGAATAAAGGAAGCTGGCAATTAAAATACCAGATAACTCCAATAAGATCCAATAAAAGATCAATTACCAGGGTAAACTAAAGAATCAAATAGAGCGGGGCAAGAGAGATAGGTTAGGTTGAGCGAGCGAGGGTTGATTTAGGTTAAGTTCGAGATTTTGTTTGTGATAAGATAAGGGTACTAGGTTGGAAGTGGAATGGTACGAATGATCGCTAGATTTAATGCTAGCGAGCAAAAGAATGAATAGGTTATTCAGAGGTGCAGTGGGGTGTGTGTTGCGATAAGAAGATACTAGGCAGAATAGCATCATATGGGTCGGTTGGGTTAGGGTGAACAAGTACTCGAGACATTCAAGATCAATCATCGCATGATCTGTTCGGAATCGATATAATAAGTGAGGGTGTTTTGGGTGTTGATGATTTTATAGACTTGGTATGGGGCTTCAAGAACAGTACCATGAGGTACTTCGCGATTTCACGAATCCGTGGGCGCGAGAATCACCCAAAACGGAGTTCGGATTAAAAAGATATGGGCGTTTGATGATTGGAGGGCTGATTTGTAATTATAAAAAGGTCTTTGAGGGCTTAAGTGTAATTACAGAATAAGTCTAGGGACCTATCTGTAATTATGGAAAAGTTTAGGGGTCTGGGTGTAAAAAGTCAGGGGTTAAAACATAATTACAGAAAAGTTTAGGTACTTTTCTGTAAAAATGCAGGGCATAAACAAGATTATTGAAAAGGTCAGGAGCTTATCTGCAAAATGTACAGGGCCCGGGGATTTTCAGAATTTAGGAATTATTTTTGTATTGTAAATCATTTATTGCGTAGCGCTGACGTAATTAAATGGGAAATGCGGTGGAACGGGTCCATGGGCCCGTGGACCGGTCCACCGGTCCACGGTGGACCGGGACCCTGCGCGCGGCGGCAGCTCACCGGTAACCTCGCCGGCGACGCGAGGGAGAGGAACGGGGCCACGGGAAGCGGTTGCCGGGGGAGCGCACGTGAAGGCGAAGCCGTGGGGGAAGCACGTAGTCGACGAGGTTCATCGGAGGGGAGACGAGGGGTCGCCGGAGATGGCGAGGGCGGCGAGATGCGATGGGGAACGCGGTAGAGCGGGGTTTGAGCTCGAACGAGAGTGGGTCCGCGTGCAGGTGAGTGCGGGGAGAGTTTTGGTGGGCGCGGCCGGGCCGGGGACTCAACTACGGCGGCCGGCGTCGGAGAAGAACGCGGCGGAGGCGACGGCGCCGAGGGTTAGCGCTCGCGCGCGTGGGGAGGAGGAGGAGAAGGGGCGTGAGAGAGAGTTGGGGGTGCGGGGAGCCTCACCATGGGCGCTGCGGCGGCGGAGGAGCCGAGAAGCGGCGGGAACCGAGGAAGGAGATGGCGGCGTGGAAGCTCGCCGTTGATCTCGTCCCTCGGGGCTCGATGTCAAGCGCGAGAGGCGAGGCGAGGTCGGGTGCGGGTCTGCGCAGCTCAGAGAGGAGGGGGAAGGGAGAGGGGCTAGCCGGAGGCGGCGGGCGTGGTCGCCGAAGCCCTAGGTCGCGCGGAGGGAGAGAGGGAGAGAGAGAGAAACGGAGAGGGCTCGCGCGCCGGAGGAAAGGAGCGGGGCGGCGTTGCTATATGGTGGAGCTTCTGTGGCGGCCAAGGCGGCTAGCTCCGGCAGGACAGCGGGAGCGGCGGAGGCGGGTCGGCGCCGGGGCCCGGGCGTGGCGGTAGGGGCCGGGCGCGGCGGCGCGCCACGCGGAGAAGAAGGCCGACGGGGCGGCCCCACCTGTCGGCGGCTCAGAGAGAAGGAGACGGGAGCGGGCTGGCTGGGCCGAGACGCTGGGCCAGGGGAAAGAAACGGCCCACGCGCGGGAGTGAAGTAGCAGGCTGGGCCAGAAGGGGATTTCGGCCCAGGGAGGAAGTTAGAATAGGAAATGGTTTAACTTTTTCTAGGATTTGAATTTGAGGAGATTTCAAATTCAAACAAAAACAAGGTTTGATCAAATACTCAAAACAAATCCAATAAAACACGAATATGCATATGGTGAAGATTGTGCAGATTTTAAAATTCAACTTTTGAAAAATTGAAAGTGTATTAGCTCAATCTAGAACAAATTTGTTTAATTTGTTGTAAATTCAAAATAGTTCAAATTTTAGTGAATTTTTGAATGAACACAAGCACTTGAGCACATATTTTATATTCCAAAAATTTCAAATTCAAACTGGGTTCAATTATTTAGTAAAATTTTATTTTGGAAAATTCATGGAAGGTAAGAGTTTAGAAAAAGGTTCAAATTTGGAGCGATTTTTATCCCATTTGAGTTTATTTATTTATTTATTTTTGTTCTTTTCTTTTTTCTTTTGCCTCTGAAAAGTAGGGTATTACAACTGCACTAGGAATTTATTTGTATGGAAATTGTATTTGCAAATCTCGAGTAGAAATCGTTCCGCTTCTATATAGAAAAAAAAATATAAATAAAGGAGTTGTGCGAGTGTTTCCAGGCACTATTCCCCTTTTCTCTTTTCTTTCCTCTTTTTCTTCTTTTGGCTTGCTAGCAAGGAACCTGGTTTACGTGCGCCAAAAGCATTATCTCTCCCTGTTCAATATCTTGTCACCTTTCTTTTTACTTCTATCTCCCATCTTCAAGAAATAGCAACAAGAATTTCTTCAGTGTTCCTTGTCCTTCTTTTCTTCCATCGTGGTGCACAAGCTAAAATTAGCCGGGGCTAAAACCTAGCCGAGCTGTCTGTTATACTCTTCTTTCTTCATCAGGTTACTGGCATGCTATCGACACCAAGTTATGCATGCAGCTCAGTCATCTCTCCCTGGTATTTTTCTTTCTTCGTTGCTCCGTATTTCTCCTTGGTTTCTAGCAAGATTTAGTAGCAGCGAAGGCTCCAAGCTGCTGCGCTTTTCAGTTTCATTTTCTTCTGCTTTAGTGTCATATGGTTGCCGCTCTCTTGCCGCCTTGATTTGTTATCTTTCTCTGTCTCAGCTTGCGCACTGGTTAGCTACTGCTATCTTATTTTATCTATTCTCTCACTTGGCATACATGCATGTATCTGCACTCAGGTTGTAGCCTGCACTTTCCAAGCTTTTGACCTCAGCCAAAACGTCGTTGTCTCTGCCCTGCCTTGGTTCGGCAAGCGACTGAGTTCCTGCTTGATGACTCTTGCATGATCCATAGTGCCCGGACGGCTTCCCCTTAAATAAAGCACAAGAGGAGCCAAGCTATGAAATCCCCTTGCCCCTGCCCTGCCAGTTTGTTCTCTGTTCGTATGTCTCTTTTACTTTTGCAAGAAAATGAGTTACTTGTCTGCAACATGGTCTCATATTTATATCTTCTTTATTTCTTTGTCTGTCCATCGGATTGCATCATAACTATTATTCCCTTTGGTTATTTTTCCTTCACCTATGCTTCAGCTAAACCTGAACCGAATGTAGAAGCTTTGCATGACCTATGTTCTTCCTTGTCCTTGCCATGTTACTCGTTCAGCAGCCTCATATTCTAGCCATCAAAAACGTCATTGCCTCTCTGCTGTCTTGATCGCCAACTGATCCTACAAGCAGTTCATGGTGACATTCGGGAAGCATGTCAACATGCCCCTTGACACGACCCACATAGCCTGACCAGCAGCTGACCTTAAGCCCTGCTCGGCCCAAGCCCAACACGTTGCTTCCCTGATCACTTGACGGAACCGTGCCACGGCCGGACTCCACACGAGCGCCGTCTCTCCTTGGCTGCCAAAGGAACGAAGGACTAAAACCCTATCTCGACCCAACTCAGCAAGTTCTGCCCCAACCACCTGCATGAACCATGCTGCAACGAGACCCTGCACAATTATCGTACATCATTAGCTACCAAGAAGAAAACCGATGATCAGATTCCTAGCTCGCCTCTCTTATGGAAATCAGGCCTGCCTGGCCGTCTTCCTCTTTCCCTCAAAGCTCTCCAACACCGCCATTCGATTCCTCACTACCGTGTGCATCTCTCCATGCCTCCTTGATTTGGACAACACACTCTTACAAAAGGATCTTACAAATCCTCTATACTTCTCCTATTATCCCTTTTGTTGTTGTAGCATCATGTGTCCTTGGTTATCTAGTTCTTTCTTATTTGTCATGTACCTCCAACAAATATGTTTATCCATTCTGTGGACTCTTTACAAGTCTTGCTACCTCGTGGCCTTTGTATTGGCATAACCATACAATGATATTATATTATTTTAATTACCAAATTTATGTCGATGCAATGGCAGGTGCACATGTCATTGATGCATAACATAAGGTTGGATGTTAAAATAATGGATATCACTTATGTGTCATATGTCTTATACCTAGTCAATCTTTTATATCATTTAATATAAATTTCTTTGATCCCTTGTCATTTTGATCTTCGTTGAGTCGAATCATTGTTTCTCTCATAATGTATTTATAAATTTGTACCTTGATCTATTCAACCATGATCTTCAGTTCCGTCTACGACTCTGTAGATCAAGTTCAGATATTTTCTTGTTTTCTTTATTCCTTTCCGCATCAATATAAACTCAGGCTTGTGTATGTTCGTTCTGACCACATGAGTTGTGCTATTTCCTTTTATAACATCACCTCTCGTCATCTATACATTCATTCATGTCGATATGATGTCTTCGACATTCTACTTCCAAGATATGAGTCAATCCACATTCATTTCACTTACCGTTTTCGCACAAAAGGAAATAAAAAGTGCATTTAGCACTCGACTTATACACTTTCCTCCTTATTTTCGCCTTTTATTTCGTTAACACATCATTCACACCTCTCCTATGAATGTCTGGACTCCTCCCCACGTCCTCCGCTTGGCCCTAAGGCTTATTGGGCCAAGCACAAAGGCAGTCCACCACCATATCTAAATTACCCATCGATTTCCTTGCTGTTTGGGCCGAGGCCCACCTTTCCTCACCCCTCCTCACCTATGGGCCAAGCCCAAACCCTCTCCCAAACCCTAGGCCACCCCCTCTACATATATGGGAGCCCCTCCCACGTCCCCCCTGCTGTCCCCCACGCACACCCTCACCCCTCAAACCCTAACCACGCCGCCAAGCTGCTGCCACGTCTCGCCGCCGTCGCGTTCAGCAGCACAGTCACAAATTGGCATCAACGTTCCCGGAGATCCATCCATTCAATTGATGTCAAATTTCACCAGAAAGTGCGCCATAGAGTCCTCTACAACATATCCAAAATTCAGCCCAATATCGGACCTGGTTCGACGGGGATCTAATTCGCAATGACTACTGCTCCTGTTCTGGATCTGCCAGCGCGTCTGATGGTAATTGTTTTTCGTGTTCCAACCAATTTCTCTACTTTTCTGACCTAAACTCAAGACCATGTTGTGTTCCAGAAATCCTACTACACTTTCCCCAAAGGATTCGCCGAGATCATTTATGAATCGACCAGGAACGCAATGTCACCGTTAACTGTTCCAGAACAACTCCATCTAGATCCAACCATTTGATCTCTTCTTGAGGTAAACCAGTGCCCCAATTATCTTGCGTCCAACATGTTCCACAACATTGCGCATATTTTTGTGGGAATCTTGTCCCAAAATATCCGTCCAGTCAACGGGAACACGAACATTTCATTTCGTAACTGTTTCTGTTTTTCCAGATTTAATGCATAGTCTTTCAAACATCATAACTTTTTGCTCGTAACTCCGTTTTAAGTGATTCTTGCGCTCACGTGATCGTAGGCTTGAGCTCTATCATTTAGTACTGTTATTAGAGTAATTTGATACTGTTTGGTGTACTGTTTCTTATTGTTTGTGCTTTGTGTGCTTTGCATGTTACCGTTATATAGAAACGCGTGTTCGAGAAACCACCAAGAGGAAGATCGAGACATGAAGACTCTGAGCAGCAGCTATTGAGGCAAGTGCCCTTGACGCATTCTGAACCTATTTCTTTCTCCCTCTAGTTTTGCATGCATTACGTTTAAATTGAATCCCATGTGTCATATCCTGTTCCTTACTTTATCCTTGTCGCCTGGGTGTGGTTGATAATAATATGGATGGGTATGTCATGCTTAGCTTGCTGTCTTGGGATGGGTAACAATTTGACTAATAATCTTGACTAATGGTTTCACTTTCACTCAATCTTCATGCACCGATTAATCTTTTTAGCAACCTGGAACTTAGGTATGCTGTAACTTGAGCAAGTGGTATGTTGATGGTGGTGCGGTTAGCACGAGACTTTGGTTTGTGATAGCCTTGCTCAAGTTTGCTAAGGACCGGTTCGTGGAGCGGCAACACAGGACAACAGCGCAAAGCACAGGGTTGATTATGGTAGACTTGGTCAAGTATTATGCTGTCTTCCCAGTTTTGCTGGCGTTCATGGAATGGGGGAGGAAGGGTTACTTCCAAACTCAGGTGATCGAGGGGTACTCTAGCCAAGGCGCAAGAGGGGTCTACTGTTTCAGGGGTACTGGCAGTAGGGAAACCTTAGCGGGGATGTTGGCTGGCTGGGAAGCGCTTTGAAAGACCATGTGGTGATCTCTTGGTCTCAAACCTTTGGTAGTGTGAAGGCAACATAGAGGTTTTAGTCACTGAATAGTGATGAAATCACCACCCTGTGGGTAAAGTTGTGCACCTCTGCAGAGAAGTAAAACTGTCATGACAGCCGTGCTCACGGTCAGGAGCGGCCTGGATCCTCACATGATTAGAGATGGATGGATGGATATGGTTTTGGCGGGTAGCCATTTGGATGCTGCAAGTGGGTAACTTGTAGTATGATTTTTGGGCGGGTAGCCTGTTTCGCTACAAGGGGGTACCTTGTAGTGTCTATTTAATGGTTGGTTTGGGTTTTCACCTAGTAATTCAGGAATGCTTTACCTTTGGTTTAGGGTGCTTATTTCTGCAAATTAACCTTATGTCAGCCTTTCTTGTTATAAACCTGCATATTGCATATTTTCCCACACTTGCGGAGTACGACATGTACTCACGCTTGCTATTTCCTCTACAATCATGATATGCTGCTCAGAGAGTGAAGATGGACTACTTTGAAGATGGTGGTGAAGACTAATTTTGTGGAGCCCCCGGTCGACTGCCTGTGGCGTTATGGAGTCTTCCGCTAGCGTTTGTATTCATATAGTCCTTTGAGACATTTATTCTAATATTTATACGATGCATTTATTACATTGGTTACTCTGTTTTACTAGTTCAACATTACATCAGAATATTAAAGATTACTAGGTGAAGATGTAGTAACATAAAATGCAATAGAAAAAATATCACTTATTTTGGAGGCACTTTGGAATAACCTGAACAAGTATGAAATATCAGTCATTATCTGTGAGAGATAGAGGAGCTTTGCTGGACATGTTCTGACGGGTTTAAACTTTATTATGCACACTGTCCTTTTAATAAAGTAGCACGAGTTTGTGGTAACAGGGGTGAGGTGGATGGTTCTCAAGCACCCATATAATTCAATTGAAATCATGTTTTCGATTCACTTCTGAAGCGCCTGGACTGAAAGAAAAAAAATAGTGATATCCTTCTATACTTCTGAAACCACCGTAAATATATCTTGCAATGATGATATACCAAATTCCCTTAGTAACTTACCAGCATAAATATATAATGAAATTAAAAAATAACATCATGTGGTCGTTGTAAACAAAAGCACATGGTAATTAACTAGAGAAACAGGTTGAGATTACAGAACAATATATTGGCTCACAAACAGCTGGCCAACAAAAAATAGAGTTGTGGTAAATAGAATAAAATAATGGATAGATGATATATAGAGGTCCATCAGATCACATATCGCGGCATCACACATAGAAGATTGTCCATCCTGAATTCGACTTATTTCCTTGCAAATCGCGGCAATGGGCAGTGCTCTTAGGGTCTTCTCCGGAGTCCTGCGTGCTCCAGGATCCACTGACAGCTTCAAGCTTGCCGGTTGCTTGCACAACCGATATAGACCTTGAAAGGCATGTTCTCGCTCCACTACAGTCTGTCAAATTGAAGCATTCTCACTTGAAAGGATTGAGAAGTTAAACGAGTTATGTGACATGCATTAATGACTATAAACATAACATTGTACCCATGCAAGCTATGTTTATTTTTTTTACATGTTATGGATGAGCAAATGATGCATTTCTAGTAAGCGACGTATCCTATGAGAACCAGGTTCGTGTGAGAACTATGAGAACTTTAATCTGGGTCACATGATTTTGATCCAATGGGACGCATGAATTCAGGTGGGAGGAGGATTTGCAAAATCACTGCCCACTTAGTCATACTTTTGCAAATTCCCCCTCCCACCTCTTCCTATGCGCCCCCTTGGATCAAGATCATGTGGCTCAGATTGGAGTTCTCATAGTTCTTACACGAACCTGGTTCTCATAGGATACGTTGCCTTTCTAGTAACCAACTTATCTTCTATCCCAAAAAAAAACCAGCTTCGAAGGCACTGATTCGTAGGCACCATCAGTGTCTTCTCCGCTGCTCTGGCGCCTTCAGTCGTGCGTGCGTGGCAGGGTCGCTGCCGCCAGCAGCTCCAAGCCCGCTGATCTCCACAAACCGATGATACAGATGCTGGAATTGGGCCGGAGATATGTTGGCCATCGTGCAGCTTCCTGATGTCGTCCGGAACTCCTGCCGGCTGCCGCCAAACATGTCACAGGTTGAGCCGACGCTGCTGTACGGCTTGAACGCACTGGGCTGAGTTAAGTTGTAGGTTGCAGCGGTGGCGAGTGGCGGCTGGTACGTGTATAACGCCGAGACGGCAGCAGGCGCTTGCTGGCCGGGGACCAAAAATTTGGGTTGCAGATTGCAGCAGGGGCGAGGTGGTGGAAGCTGAAGGACGGTGGGGTTGCTATGGCGTTGGGGAAATGCAACCTCACAGCCGGAGCCGGGGCATGAGGCGATGGCGCATGGAAACCACGGCTTTGGATGCCGGCGCTGTAAAAGAGTGAAAAAAATATATGATCTAAAAGGGAAAATATAGTTCAATATAGGTTCTCTGAACCGTTTACGTTGGTTAATGGGCGTGCATGATGCAGTTCATCAGATGTGAGCATTCTTTGAGTCTTCTTTCCATGGAAGCTCTAGTAATTTGCAATTCAGATCGACAGGAGTTCATCGGCTTATTTTGAAGAGAAATAACCAAGTGCCTGGCGACACTTTGGAATCACATGATGAATCATGAACCAGAGATCTGAGATATCATCCATTGTCTCAGAGATGTAGAGGAAGTTAATTAGCAGGACATGTTCTTGGTTTGAACTATGTCGTGTAGTGAAGCACCAGAATTCGATTGTAATCCTGTTCCGATTAAGTAACGAAAGAGTTCTGGACTGAAAGAAAAAATAAAGATCATCCTTCATATGAAATTACAAGATTTGTGCTTCAGCTGGAATCATCATATCCGATTATGGTGTCCCATGGGATCGATCAGTCTAATTGAATGATATAACTAGACAAGAAATACCCAGCGTGTTTACAAACCAACATAAACATATAATGAAACGAATAGATAAAATCATGTGACTGTAAACAAAACAGCAAGGTACACAGGAGAAGAAAGTTCAAATTACACAATACATTGGTCACAGACTCACAGGTCCAAGATAACAGCTAACAACAAAAACTACAAATGACGATATAGTTCCTCTATCAGTACAAGACTACGAGGTGCGAGAGCTGAAGCAGTTTCACACACGGGGCCCTCGATCAGGGTCTTCAATTCTCCGCTGCTCCGGCCGGCGCCTTCAGTCTTCTTGCATGCGTATCAGTGTCGCTGCCACGATACAGTCACAGATCCTGTGTTGCGGCGGGATACGAGGACGCGTTGGCCTCCGTTCCGGTCCGCCGGGCTGAGGCGGGTTATTGCTGAACGGCTGGAACACCAACGCCGGGACGGCAAAGGTTCCAGCTGGCTTCCAGCAGTGATGAGCGGCGGCGGCCAGTAGAGCGATGTGTGGAAAACATGCGGGCGCTGCGGTGTGTTGTCGATAGCTGTTTGGGCCAAAAATCCTAGAGCGGGCAGGAGCCTCCGTTTGGCACGTTGTCCCATGCTTCGGCCTGCCTATGTAATTGTAACCCAGTGGCTAGACCTAGTCCTCAATTGCGGCTGTGCAGCATCGTGCAAAAGGCGAAAAGCAGCAGCGGCGGCGGCGCCATCTACGTCCGACGGCAGCAAGCGGCGACCATGTCCAGCGAGCCGGAGCAGCAGACAGGCAAGTGATCTCCGTCACCATCTCCTCTCTAAAATAATGGTGCTCCTGTACATTTGGGAACTTGCGCTTTGTTCAATTAATTCAGATTAAAATACCTGAAGTTGTTTACTTCCAACATCGGAACTTTGCGATTTGTTTAATCTGAAGTTGGTCGTACTGATAAAGTAAACAAATGGACTTCTCAGTTTGTTCAGAGCTTCAGAGATATTTTATTGTTTTTGGCTGAATTGACTTCCAATATGCGACTCTAATTCAAGATTAAACCCTACTAATCACAATTCTTTGTACGTTGCGTAGGTAACCAGTCAAGCACTGCCTCTGTGTCAATGACAAATGCACCAGCAGCACAAGGTACTATCAAATCAGACGACCCTGCATGGGCTCATTGTATTTGCCCAGATTTAAACAAGAAGCATTGGCTAAAGTGCAAGTATTGTGATAAACTCTGCACTGCTGGGATTACAAGAATAAAGTACCACCTTGCTGGTATCAAAGGTTTCAATGTTACTAAGTGCAAGAAAGTTCCAACTGCAGTGAAGGATGAAATGTTTGCTTTGTTGACAAAGAAGACCGGTGAAAAGGAACAGAAAACAAAGGAGAAACAAAGGGAGAGAGGTGAAATTGACCTAGATAAGTCAGATTGTGATAGTGCTAGTGGAGAAGAATCTGATCATGGCAATGAGGTTATTGTATTGACATACAGCTCCTCAGGTTGTAAGAGGAATTGGTCAGTATTTGAACAGGTAAAAGGCTCCTCAATTTACTTGTTGTTCACTATTTTGCATCTAAATATTGCTTGCTGTCCCTAAAGTTTACTACTTTACTCATAGGTTCATACAAAGAAGCGCAACAGGCTACTTCATGATAGGATGAGAGATCATGTGTTTGTCAAATTTAACTCCAAACTAAGGAACAAGAAACAGATCAAAGACAAAGATCCTTTAGAGAAAGAAGTAGATGATGTGGGTGATGACAATGAGTTCATTACTGGCCTCGCAGCTTTATCAATTGAGCCTGATGAACAATGTCCACCAGCTGCTGGAGCTCCACAAGTAGAATCAACATCACAAGCAGCTGGACATGCAAAAAGGAAGAGGCTTGTGCGCCCCAGGAAGAAGAAACTTAGAAGCCTTCAATCTTTGATGGGTGAAGAACCTGCACCTTCATCATCTGACTCAGAAGGAGATGGCGACATTTTAATGCATTGCTCTGATAATTCTTCTAGTGGTTCTGATTCCGATGAGTAATATGCACTACACTAAACTGCTTATTAGTATTTATACTCTTGATGTTGCTGTAATGGACCTGTTTCTTTGATAAACTATTTATTTGAAGTACTGAAGTATCTTGTATCATCAAGTGTGTTGTTAAGTAATGAATCTGGGACTCAAACTTGTACAAATTTTTTGAAAACCGCTAAATGGTTTAGCTGCCGTTATAGCTGCTCTTAGCCTTTGCGTACGTCAACCGCTAAAGGCCTTAGCCCGTTATTTAAAACATTGGTATAAGCTATATTCAGATGAGAGGGGATCAGGATTGAGTGGAATATTTTAACTTTGTCTGCAAGTTTCAATACAGTTTTTTTTTCGAATATAGTTTCAATATAGCTTATCGATTGTTTGTAAAATCACTGGCTTCATTGATGAAAAATTAATCAGGCCATGAAGTTAACTGAATCTTGTGCATGGTCACCCTATTTCAAGTATAGCTATCTCTCTCAACTCGAACACACATGCATTCATAACTACACTCATATAGCTGTACCAAATGCTTTGCAAGCAACAAGAACTTTCATCCAAAAACATAATGCTCACCAATTTGCCAACATATTGCAAACCATTTTCATCGTCATTGCTGTCTCAGCTCTCTGACTGAACACGGTGATTTCATCTGCTTAATTATTATTGATTCAACCTCAGAAACAAATCATTGTCATTCCACTAATCGTGGTGGCCAAGCCTACAGAAACAATCCCTAATTTTTGTTCTGCATCAATTCTTTTTTTGAAGCAACTCTGCAACAATTTTTCGCTGTTGAAGGAGGCAAGCTCTATCAAATTCCAGAGATTGTCGATTAAAAAATAATAAAAATCCAGAGATTTAAGAACAGAAAGCAATCACCATTCAGGTATGAGATACACCTTTATTCTCCCCTCAAGATCATCTTCTTCAACTATTCCCGTTCCCCTCTTCCTCAGTTTTTGAAAGTCAAGCTTTTTGCTTGCTTCATTTCTTCATATATTCATTCAGCTATCGGGTGACACGTAATCGGGAAGGAGTTTCCCTTGCTAGCGCAATAACGTGTCAAAAAGTGCACTTCTACACATGTCCTGAAGGAAAATCGACCATTTTCCTTCTCTATTTCAGTCAGTTTTGTTATTGTTAAACATTACAAAATATGACTGAAATCTAACTGAAATACAAGCACAAAAGCAGATTGGTCCAAACAAATTTGACTGAACCCCAAGTGAATATAACTAGGTGTTAACTAGTCATTCCCTTTCTTTCTTTTTATGAAAAGAAAAACCTTTATTTTTTTGGCACCACACGAGTAAAGTTGTTACTTATAGCTAGATAATATTTTTATCACAGTATGTGCACAAATAAAGAGTCACCTTTTGGTGTATATTGTTTCTCTCTCTCTTTTTTTGGGAATATGATGTATTTTTTACTAATCTTGAAAAATTAGAAAAGATTTGGGAAATATAGGAACGCTTGTAGTGATAGCAAAGTATAGGATCCGTATTTTTTTCAAAAAAGAAAAAGTAAAGGATATGATGTAGTTCATCCCAATGCTCAATACATAAATGGAAGCATTCTCCAGGCAATGTATGCGAGCATGACGGCGGCCCGCTCCTCCTTGTCCACCTCCGGCAGCTCAGGGAAGTTGGTCCTGGCGTCGTCCGGCCGCAGCGTCCGCGCGGCGGAGGCGGCGTACGCGCACGCCGCCTCCATGGCGGTGTCGTAACCCCCCAACCACAAAATGGTGGTCGGAGAGTCCCGGATCTCCGCACTCCACTCGCCCCAGGGCCGGAGCCTCACACCGTCGTAGTCCTGCTCCGGCAGCGGTGGCGCCCCTCCATTCGCCGCCACCACTGCCGCCGCCGCCTTCTTGGCAAGCTTCCTAAAAACACGAGCTTCCATCCCTAAAATCTAAATTCGCCGCCTAGAAAGCGATGGTTTGTGTGCTACAAACAAAGCCAATCCTGATCTCAATAGAGGGAAGTAAAAAAAATAACCAGTGCTCTTCAATTTATAAGTGTAGTTCCGAAGTCCTGCCTGGCTCTACCTTTGCAATAGAAATTCTAGTAGGCAAATATTGATGTCGTATAAGTTCTGTCTGGTAAGTTCCTCAAATAGTTGGGGATGGTGTTGCTTCCAACTCCTTTGCTGCCTTGTTTTTAAGATTGGCAACCTGGTAGTGGTAGGAGAGAAATAACTGTAGAAAAAATTGAGCATATGCTTATATAGCTGAAAGGACACCAGCTACCATTTTTTATGCGTAAATCTTTAGGGGAAAAAAATGTTTGAGTCAAAGACTGCACCGCTAGCTTGTAAGAAAATATTTGTGCCCCTTTCAAACATTTTAATGTGAAAGTAAAATGAAGAGAGCAAAATTTCCACGTGTTGCGCGGAAGCACTAGCCACAACAATAAAAATTCTGAAAGTAGTTCTTCATCGTTGAAGATTAGACTATGCTTTAATGCAGTAAAAGATAGGAAAGATAAGCAAGGTCGATGTTGTACTACCCTGGCAAATCGTCGATATTTGGTGTGCCAAAGATAGGGCAAAGAGAATAATGCGATTATTTGGAGTCCATATTGAGTTCTGCCCGTTCGTAGACTCAAAAGTCTGTAGAGTGAATAGTTTTTTTGTTGCATCTAACCCAGAGAAAGAGAGAGATGGATGGATGCATGAAAAAGGGATAAAGGCGGTTGTTGAGTCATCTAGACTTGGGTTGAAGAGCTGTGGAAAATTTTCTCTTAGGGACTAAAATCTGTAATACAATTTCAAGTTCATCCTTCATCCTCTAATCATCAAGAGTGTGTTTTGTTGTACAACAGCATTCGTCAATGAGCGCTGCTATGGCGTCCGACGCAAGTGCGACTCACGTATTTCAACCAGTCACAGCGGCTGTTTCTAGTCTGATGGATCCATATCATACCTATAAGTGCTTCATATAGCTGAAATTATCATGGAAATTCTCTGCCTGTGTAATATTATTCGGAGGTGATGCTTCATCCAGGAGCTCCAGACGTGCATACTTGGTGGCTCTCGAGTTCGAAAGTGTATTCAGAAAAATCAACATATGAAGCTTTATTCCAAGGTTCGGTACACTTTGACTCATGGGAGCACATCTGGAAAACTTGGGCACCGCCAAAATGCCGGTTCTTCATGTGGCTAGTCGCGCACAGGGTTTACAAAACCGCGGTAAACCGGACCAGTTACCGCGAAAACCGGAAAAACCGGTCCGGTCCGGTTTACCCGGTTCTCCGGTTTTTGAATTCAAAATTTAAATTTTTTTGAAAATTTGACAAAATTTGAAACAAAAATATGTAAAAAAAAACTAGATGAAATTTTAAGCACAATGGTGGAACAAGAACACAAAAATTATATCGTTTGATATGTCAAAAAAATCACACAAATTTTCTGGGTTGAAAAACAAGAAAAATTCAAACAAGCAACCTTCCTTGATTTTTTTGACAAACCAAACTATCGAATATGCGTGTTCCGTTTCCACCATTGGGCTGTAAATTTGATCTAGTTTTTTAACATATTTTTTGTTTCAATGTTTCATTTTTTGTATTTTTTTTCATTTTTTTCTCTTTAAACCGGTTTTCCGAATTCTAGTCCGGTTTACCGGAATTTTCGTCCGGTTTACCCGTGAACCGGACCGGTTTACCAAAAATTTCGACACTTTTTTGTTTAAATTTCGTTATTTGTATTTTGATCCGGTTTTTGCGGTAACCGGACATCTCGGTCCGGTCCGGTTTTTCCGGTCAAAACGAAATTGCCAACCTTGGTCGCGCATGACCAATGCTGGACAGCCGATCGGTTAGCCCGAAGGAACCTACCGCGTCCGGAATGCTGTTTGTTGTGCGATTAGGAGGAGGAGACCATTCACCACATCCTTGCAGGCTGTGTTTTTGCGCGACAATTCTGGTATGCCTTGCTTCAGAGAGTGGGCCTTGCAGCTCTCTCACCGCAGCTGCCGGATGAGAATTTTGATGCATGGTGGAGCAAGGCGGCCGACTCGGTGAGCAGCACCACATGAAAAGGATTGAATTCCATCATCATTCTTGGCGCTTGGACTCTATGGAAGCATCGAAACGATTGTGTCTTCAACGGGGTGTCCCCGAATCTCTCCACTGCTCTTGTCATGTCGGGCGAGGAAATTCGCTGGTGGGACATGGCCGGTGCAAGGGCTCTATCCTTGCTAACCGACCAGGAAGGGGATATTGGTGATTAATCACTTAGTAGTAGACAGAGGTCGGGTAGTAATCCAATGATAAAAGGCGCGAATGTAATCATGAATATTAGGGTGTGTGGTGTGTTGTACTCTCTTCTTGCAATGATACGGAGCTCTCCTGCATGTTCGAGAGAAAAAAAAAGTCTGATGGGTCCAAGCAAAAAGCAACAGTACATTGGTTGTACTCAGGTGAATGTAGCTGTAGTATGTATAGTGATTATGTTCTTTGACACATATAAGTTTTGCACATAACACATGAGGTACAAGGTATTTGTTTGTTTATTAATTTGTACTTTGAATCTCTTCAAACATTATTATCAACATGACAATATGGCACAGATGGTAACTGCCAGTATCCCAAATTATCAAAATAGACTACCCCTTTAGTGATAAAAAAAAACATGCCAACAAAACACTTCCACGATGGAACTGATTATTAATTCAATAATAATATAAAAAATTAAATTTAAGAATTAATTTGGTAATATTTTTTCCACATAACCAACTGATGGGCATAATTAGAAACAAATTCTCAAACACCCTTAGTAATTAATATTTACTAACAATTGACGATCTTCTAGGGTACCTCCATTGGAAGGAAATAAGAAATAGCTTCTGCACTACTTTCTCACAGTGGTAAATATATGTAAATTTGTAGGGTCTCTTTCTTATGATATTTAAGAAACATTAGTTAGCTTCTAGGTTACCAATTCAACCATTTTTGGCGCAACGTCTCCAGACATCTTAATTGACTATGCCATATATTCAAGGTTCTTCACCAATAAAAAAACTTACCTGATACATATTACTACTGAAAGAAGGTCTCAGTACACACATGATAACGTTTGAAGAACTTTAGTATCCTTATTTTATTCTTTGCTCATGAGAAAACAAAAGAAATAAGCTTTTATTTGTATTATATCCATATCCACAAACTTAGGATGCAGGTATATATGCCATACTTAAAAAGATCTAGTTATTATAAATTGCATGGCACACAGGTTACAGTTTGCTCGGATCCCTCAATACGCACATAATGTCTAATAACAATCTGAAAATAAATCAATCAGATTTCAGTGGAAGTCCTCAGCTGATGAGCTGCCGGGGTATCTCACCAGAAGACAAAAGTGATTTCAATTTGGTGCTGCTGTCAAATTCTGTATTATTTTTTTTCTCGAATACGTAGGAGAGCTGCACATCTTTGTATTAAAGAGGAAAACGGTCACGTACAAGTGATGCCACCTCACTCCGGACCGAGCCATGAGGGGCATTTTACATGATTTGGAAAACTGATAAAACACACACGTTTGATGAGGCCTGACCAACAAACTTGTCCTATCAGACCTACTCTACCACTCGACCAACCTCCAATGCCTGTAAAGCTCGAGCACCTGCGAGGCACCACAAATGGTGGTCATCATTAAAAACTCTGTATTATTAATTCTTGCTTAAACAAATTGAGAAATTATGGCTTATGTGACTTGCAATAAATATAAATAACACACTAGACTAGGTCTTTTTTTTTTTCATGGTACAGATGAGCAAGCTATACATTTCTGGTAACCACCATCTTATCCATTCAAAGAACTTTGGCAGCGAGATTTGACATCTCAACTATTCCATATAGTCCTTGGTCGTCATCTTTTTTCAAATGTGTAAATATATAAATAATGAAATGAAGAACATCATGTGGTTGTTGTAAACGAAAGCACATAGTAATCTTTGCAAAAAAATAAAAGCACATGGTAATTAGTTAACTAGAGAAACAAGTGAGATTACAGAACAATATATTGGCGCACAAACAGCTAACAAAAAAAAAAAACTACAGAATGCGGTAAAAAGAATAGCTTGCTAGATATAGATGATAGGTCGATCAGATCACATATCACAGCATCATACATAGAAGATACAGATACAGATGCTGGAATTGTGCCAGAGGTATGTTGGCCATCGTGCAGCTTCCTGTCGTCCGGAACTCCTGCCAGGTTGAGGCGACGCTTCTGTACGGCTGGAACGCACTGGGCTGAGGTGGGTTATTATTGATGGCGAGTGGCGGCTGGTAGTAGATTCCTGTGCGCTTGGAGCTCCGCTATAGGCTCCTCAGTGCGGCTAGGCGCTGGGCCAAAAATTCTTGAGTGTGATGCAGTGGGAGCAGGGGCGAGGTGAAAGACCGATGGGGGTGCCATGGCTGGTAGTAGATTTCTTATGATTTGTTGAACAAAACCTATTAAAACACATGGTAATATATAAAGGACTTCAGTAACCTTATTTTGTTCTTTGCTCATGAGGAAACAAAAACAATAAGCTTTTTGTATTACATCCATATCCACAAACTAGGATGCAGGCACATATGCCATACTTAGTAACAATGTCAAATTACACCGGCTACAGTTGGCTCGGTTCCTTACATACGCACCTAATTTCTAATAGCAATCCGAAAATTAACCAATAAGATTTCAATGGAAGCCCTCAGTTATCATGCTGCTGGGGGTACCTCACAAGAAGGAAGAAGTGATTTCGGTTTGATGGTACCGTTAAATTCTGTATTAAGGGATTCTCACTTGAACGGATTGAGAAATTATGACATACGCGATTTGCAATAAATATTTCTGGTGACCACCACCTTATCCATTCAAACAGTTTTGGCTGCATGATTATTCCATGGTCCTAGGTCATCTTTTTTGAAACAGTGATGGCCTCTGGTCGATGGACATTGTCTGCATTCTAGAGATGTCAATAGCTGCGCCGCACCCCCCCCCCCCCCCCCCCCCCTTGTTTTAGGCTTAAGCTCCAACCTGAAGATGCCCTAGAATATGTATGCTCTCTTTCTAGTTCAACATTACATCAGAATCTTTAAGATTATTAGATGAAGATATAGTAACATAAAATGCAATAGAAAAAAAATCACTTATTTTGGAGGCACTTTGGAATAACCTGAACAAGCATGAAATATTATTGTTCGTAAAAAAAAAGTTTGAAATATCAGTCATTATCTGTGAGAGATAGAGGAGCTTTGCTGGACATGTTCTGACGGGTTCAAACTTTGGTATGCACACTGTCCTTGTAATAAAGTATCACAAGTTTGTGGTAACAGGGGTGAGGCGGATGGCTCTCAAGCACCCATAATTCAATTGAAATCATGTTTTTGATCAACTACTGAAGCGCCTGGACTGAAAGAAAAAATAATGACATCCTTCTATAGTTCTGAAACCACCATAAATATATCTTGCTATGATGATAGACCAAATTCCCTTAGTAACTTACCACCATAAATATATAATGAAATGAAGAAATAACATCATGTACATGGTCGTTGTAACAAAAAAAAGCACATGGTAATTAACTAGAGAAACAGGTTGAGATTACAGAACAATATATTGCATTGGCACACAAACAGCTGACCAACAAAAAATAGAGTTGTGGTACATAGAATATATAAAATAATGGATAGATGATAGGTCGATCAGATCACATATATCGCAGCTTCACACATGAAGATTGTCCATGCTGAGGAGCGAGAAGTGAACATTCGACTTATTTCCTTGCAAATCATGGCAACAGGTAATGCTCTTAGGATCTTCTCCAGCCCTCCGCTGCTTCTGTCGCCTTGGGTCCTGCGTGTTCCAGGATCCACCAACAGCTTAAAGCTTCCCGGCTGCTTGCACTTCCAACAACCGATACAGACCTTGAATGGCATGTTTTCGCGCCACTACAGTCAAATTGAAGCATTCTCACTTGAAAGGATTGAGAAGTAAAAATGACTTATGTGACATGCATTAATGAATACAAACATAACATTGTACCCATGCAAGCTATATGTTTTTTTTTCACATGTTATGGATGGGCAAATGATGCATTCTATCCCCCCCCCCCCCCAAAAAAAAAAAAAAAACAGCTTCAAAGGCACTGATTCGTAGGCACCGTCAGTGTCTTCTCTGCTGCTCCGGCGCATTCAGTCGTGCGTGCGTGGCAAGGTTGCTGCCTCCAGCAGCTCCAAGCCTGCTGATCTCCACAAACCGATGATACAGATGCTGGAATTGGGCCGGAGATATGTTGGCCATCGTGCAGCCTCCTGTCGTCGGGAACTCCTGCCGAATTGAGGCGACGCTTCTGTATGGCTGGAACGCACTGGGCTGAGGTGGGTTATTGGTGCCCGTCTGGAATGCCAGCGGTGGCGATGACGCAGGGGAAGCCACGGCTTTGGATGCCGGCGCCAAAAGTGAAAATATAGTTCAACATAGGCTCTCTGAATCGTTTACATTAGTTAATGAGCATGCATGATGCAGTTCATCAGATGTCTGAGATCGGCTTCCATGTCCTGCATCTCTCCTATCTCAGCCGGTTGTTGAGTTTCTGGGTCGTGCTCTGTCTCCATCGGCATCATGTTTTCTTCCTCCGCTTCTGTCACCTCCTCGCACCCAATCAGCCTTATGAGCATTCAGTGGCATGGCGTCGTGACCCAGGGCCTGCGACGATGTCTGGGCCAAGGCGCTGGCCAGCAACTGGTTGCCGCTGTGGTGCATAGTTGGGAGCCCATCTCAAAAGGGAAAATATAGTTCAATATAGGCTTTGGATGCATGCACGTTACGAATCCTCCCTTTGAATCTTTTCTTGCCATGGAAACTCTAGGGATTTGCAATTCAGACAGGAGGTCGTCGGCTTATTTTGAAGACAAATAACCAGGTCCTGGCGACGAATCTCATGATGATTGATGAACCAGAGATCTGAGATGTCATCCGCGCATTGTCTGAGAGATGGAGAGGAACTTAATTAGCAGGACATGTTCTTAGTTTGAATTATGTGCGTGAAACAAGTTTCAGGTAATTGGGGAACGTGGTGAGCTGCATATACTGAAGCACCAGAATTTGATTGTTCCGATCGAGTAATGAAAGACCTCTGGACTGAAAGAAAAAAGGATGATCATCCATCCTTCATATGAAAGCTGTCATATCCGATTATGATGCTCCATGGGATCGATATCATTCTAGTTGAATGATATAACTAGACAAGAAATTCCCAGCGTGTTAATTAACAAACGAACATAAAATATATATTGAAACGGATAGATAAAATCATGTGACTGAAAACAAAACAGCAAGGTACACAGGAGATCAAAGAAAGATCAAATTAGAGAATTCATTGGATCACAGGTCCAAGATAACAAAAACTACAAATGACGATACAGTTCCTCCATCGGTACGAGACTACGAGGTGCGAGAGCTGAATCAGGGTGGCACGCGCCGGCGCCTCGATCAGGGTCTTCAATTCTCCGCTGCTCCGGCGCCCGGCGCCTTGAGTCTTGCGTGCGTGCCTGCAGGGTCGCTGCCACGATACAGATCCTGTGTTGCGGCGGGAGACGGGGGCGCGTTGGCCTCCGTTGTTCCGGTCCGCCGCTGGGGTGAGGCGGGTTATTATTGGTGAAGGGCTGGAACGCCGAACGCCGGGGTGGTAAAGGTTCCAGGCTTCCGGCAGTGGCGAGCGGCGGCGGCCAGTAGAGCGATGTGGGGAAAACATGCGGGCGCTGCGGTGGGTTGTCGATGGCGAGCGGGAGTGGCGGTTGGTAGGAGAACGTTGATTGCCCAGCTGAGTCCGAGGCGGCAACAGGCGCTGGCAGGTCGGGGACGAAAAATGGGTGGAGAGGACGCTGCAGATTCCAGTGCGCTAGGAGCTGAGCGAGGCTTATCAGCGCGGCTTGGCGCAGTTCCATGGACTCCCGAGTCGAAGCCGCGAAATCGATGTTGAACTGCGACGCGGACGCGTTCGCAGCCGGAGCCGGCGCAGGAGATGGTGGTGGCGCGGCCGAAACCACCGCGTTGGCTTGCCGGATGGCCTCAGCAAGTGCAGATTGAGAGGCGGACGCGTCGCCAGCCGGAGCAGGTGCAGGAGGCGGCGACGAGGTGGAAACTGCTTCGGGCGTCTTCTTCTTCTTGGAATTAGCCCTCTTCTTCTTGGAGGACGCTCCTCCCTGCATCTTCTTCCCAGCTGTGGCCGTCTTCTTCCCTGTGGGGCCCTGAGGGAGCCTCGACGTGGACGCCTCGCCCGCCGGAGCCGGTGCAGCAGCCTCGGAGCCGGAGGCGTCGCCGTCCTCCGTGGCGGCCGGTGCAGGAGGAGGAGGCGGCGCCACGGCGGAAACCACGTCGCCGTCGCGGACCGCGGCCGCCTCGGCCTCCGCGCGCTTGCGCTTGATCTCGTCGACGTGCGCGAGCACGACGGCGGCGCGCCTCGCCTTCTCCTCCTGCGTCGCCGCCGGCGGCTCGGGGAAGTTGGTCTTGGCCTTGGCGTCGTCCGGCCGCAGCGTCCGCACGGCGGCGTCGTACGCGCACGCCGCCTCCTCGGCCTTCCCGTAACTCCCGAGCCAGAACTTGCGCTTCTTCCGGCCGCCGCCCGACGAAGGGTCCCGGATCTCCGCGCTGTACGTGCCCCAGCGCCGCCGCCTCACGCCCCGGTACTTCCGCTCCGGATCCGGCGGCGGCGCCCCTCCGTTCGCCGCCGCCACCGCCGCCGCCGCCACCTTGGCGAACTCCATAATCCCGCCGCCGCCTTCCATACCCTCCTAAACCCTAGAAATTTGCCTACAAACGCAGGTTTGCTACAGCCGCCGCCGCCGCCACTGGTGTCTTTCCCTAACTTTACCAGATTGATTGATTTGCAAACGCCAAAAGGGAATTTAAAGCAATTGTTTGCGCGTCACCCAGCCACCAAACCCTAAGCCTCCGCTGGCGTCGCGTCATCAGACTCATCGCGCCGCCCTGCTGTTTCAAGGGTTACCATTTCTGCCGTGCCGATTTTTCGAAAATCCGCAAGCGTTTCTTGGTTTGAACGCGTCGTCCGAGCCCGCGCTGGCCGTTTTGCGCGAGGGAAAAGCGTGAGCGGGGAAGACGAACTTTGGAAATGAAGAGAGCGGCCGGCCATGGGCCCCTTGCTCAGTTCACGGCCCGTTAGAGCCCACAACCGTTCAGAAACAGCCCAACATCATCAGTAAGGTGAAAACCGTGAGGATACAGCAGGGCCTCTTCACGGTGAAACAAAAACAGCCCAACAGAGACTCTTTACTTATAGCTAAACAATATTTCATCAGTAACAAAAACAAAATATTTTTATCACTGTATGTGCACTAATCAAGAAGCAGGGCCTTATAGTATGAGTCGCAAGAGCTGTTAAAGTTTGTAGCATATTTCATTATTAACATCATGGGTAAACCTACAAAAGGATACATCCTACAAATAAATGCATATATTCTCATGTTTAATTCGAAGGCCCTAGATGTATGACAGGATTTGCTCCTTCAAAACAGAATCTCAACCTGCTATTCATGGGACCATTAATCCATTTCAAAAAATATAGTCCCAAAGGAATTTCTGCACCCTGGAATTGAAATGAAAAGACAACGTTGCTTGAAGTATTTCCTACTATGCCAAGATATATCAATACATTTTGTTTTGCTATTATTTTTTATCAATACTTTCCAGTGACAAATAGTTTGAACACAGTTGCACCGAACTGAAACAGATAATGATTCATTTTGCAGTAGACCAAATTTGTGTTGAATGTACACCAGAAGCTGAGCAGGGTTGAATCTTCTGATGCCCCCCTGCCACATTGGCAAGGAATACCCTCCTCATGATCTGCGGACCCAAAGGCCACCTGCCACGTGTCAAGTGGGACGCACCACCATGTGGATAATAGCCTCCACATGTACCAATCCCAACCAATGGGGTTGAAGCAAGCCTCACCCTATCCACACGCCCACCACAAGCCACAGCAGCACAATTTTCCCTCCACTAACATCTCCCTCCGGGGATCAAAAACAAAACCATCGCCACCCCACTCCCTGCTGCCAACCAGGAACGACGAGCAGCTAGCACACACACATAGACCAAGGACACATCAGGCAGAGGACATGGCAGGCGTGAACTCCAGCGTTGTCGGGCTCAAGCCCGCCGCGGCGGTGCCGCAGTCCGCCGCCGCTTCGCCGGTGAAGAGGGTGCAGGTCGCGCCTGAGGGCCGCCGCGCGGCGCTCCTTGGCCTGGCTGCCGTATTCGCTGTCACGGCCACAACTGGATCCGCCAAGGCCGGTGTCATCGATGAGTACCTCGAGAAGAGCAAGGCCAACAAGGTGTGTTCCGTTCCGTTGAGGATGTATCTCTGTCTCTGCTCATGTTCATCAGTTTCTTCGTTTGTTGCTAGTTCGACTGAAAATTGACAAAAGATTTTTTTGTGTGTGTGCTGCGATCAGGAGCTGAACGACAAGAAGAGGCTGGCCACCAGCGGCGCCAATTTTGCGCGTGCCTACACCGTCGAGTTCGGGAGCTGCAAGTTCCCCTACAACTTCACCGGGTGCCAGGACCTCGCCAAGCAGAAGGTTCATCTCTCACCCACATAATAATCTACATACACAGTCTCTTCTCAGGACTATATATCTGAATTCTGATCGTGTATCACGGTTGACTGTACCTATGTTGTTGTTGCAGAAAGTGCCGTTCATCACTGATGACCTCGAGATTGAGTGCGAGGGGAAGGAGAAGTACAAGTGCGGCTCAAACGTCTTCTGGAAATGGTGAAGCGGCTGATTATTGTCGGCCGGAAACTCTGTACCTAGATGCCCCAACTGAAGAAACGATTTGGATGTAACTTTGTTGTCAGTGTATTTGTATCATCTTATGTGATCATGAACCACTTTGGGGCGCGAGAATGAACCTGTAGTGTCCGTTCTTGATTGTTTCATTTTATCGCCTCGTAAGTTTTCCATACAGAAAGATGGTGATTTTCACGGTTAAAAGGGGGCAAAGCTGATATAGCAGAGTAATTTCAGAAACATGCTGTTCAAAAACCACATGAGGTTTTCTTTTCTTCAGAAATCAACAGAGGCCCTTGGTGCCTGATGCGAATGCAACGTTCGAAAAATAAGCTGACAAAATTTCTCATTGCCGCCCTATTCGAACACTACAGCTACAAACAATCCTACAACAGCATCACAGATTCACAGCGGTTCGTACACTAGCCCTTGAAACCCACCTAAGTAAACAGTAGCCAAGCTAAGCCTTGGGCCACTCAGACCATGGGATGAGTTTGGGCTCAAATGCACGTACTACAAATCTTCCCTCTGTCGTCAGCAAGAAGCCCAGAAAATCTGTTAATGTGCTGTGATATCTCAAGCTATGACACACATATTGCCTAACCCTACAACCCGTTTACATTGCGGATGTTCATGATTTCCAATAGGAGGCTAGCGTCAGTCCTCAACTTTCTAATATGTTGCACGATAAAAGATATTGGTCTCAGTTTGAAGTCCACGGGTCACTTGCTAGCATGCTATTAGACATAGTCTCTGTTGTAAACTTAGAAATCATACTCGATCTCATTGTTGTGGTTTGTGCACAGCTATTACCGCCAATATAAAGTGCACGTCCAGGTATCGTTTGTGTCATGGGGTGTTCTTCCAAAACTCCTGCCTTCCTTGGTCTATGGCTTATGATGTTATTGAGTCTTTTTGTAATGAACTTATCATGGTATTGAGTTGTGACGCTAGGTTGTGCTAGGATGGTGCGTGCCATGGCACCAGGGTGAAAGAAAAAATTCTTACAAGTAACTACCTAAAATCACCACATAAAATTGCTTATGTTGTGGATGTATAGAGGAGTGGCACCACCGTCATTTTGGTTCCAGCTTCATCCCTGGTATATATCAGCCTAGATTCTATCCAAAACCAATCGGCTTTCATTGCCGATTTGTCACCTCCGCCGCCACAACTGTGTTGCAGTCAGACTATGCAGTCACCAGTTGGCTCTACACCATGCCCTCGCCCGCGACGTTCTCAACTTCAATATGGAGCATGACGATGGTCATCACTCAGCTCTTTGCATTGGCTAGTCATTGAGTGACCCTTCGATGAGAACAAGGATAGGGTTGGGCATTAATGTGGTAAAAAATATTTCTATTTTTAGAAAGTTCTATCAAATTGTTCCCAAAACATAATTATTAACGGTTGTTTTCTTTTCTTTGTGGGGTATTCCGTTTTCACCAAACTAGAAAATACCAAAAATTGGAACTGAAACTTGAAAGAAGAGGAGTGGCTATCTTGATTCGCCTCCATTCTTGTGTACTAGGTTAGCCCATAAGGCGCTGCTTGAGGGCTGCCCTGACGTCCCCGTCATTGCCTCAGGAGGCACGACAGCTAGCTAGCCTTGCTGCCTGCATGCGACCCAAGACCATGGCCTCCATGCACCTAGGGTTCAGGTATGGAGGAAGTTCTTAGGCCTTCAATTCCATAGCTTTTATATAACTATGGAGGCAGCTACATCCTATATGTGTACATGTATGTCCCCCACTTTAAAAATGAATTCATTTTTGAGATGCAATCGAACTTGTTTGTCTGAAGACTGGAGACATTATTAACTAATATGACATGCCTTGGAAAGTGCTTTCACAATGGCAACACCACTTACACGGTGTGTAACTGGTCTAGATGGACCATCAGGATAACTCGAGATATTCTGAAATGGCAAGCTACAATAATTAAGAAATATTACACACTGTTGATTTATTGAACGGAACATTACACACCATATCTGTGACAACATACACACACACACAATTATTACTAGGGCACAAAGGGAAATACTCAGATCAATCCACACTGGTACAGGAAAAAAACAAGTAACAAGCCAACATAATTAATCTCCTGGCATATCAATTCCATAGAAGATGTTTAAAATGACGCCATTGAATCTATGATGGATTTGATGTCCCCAGCAACCATCTTTGCATCATAAGAAATACCTGCCAATCCCCTCATCGCTAGGCCAACACAGTATATGCCATTTTCCCCTTTCCAATGATTGGGGAAATCCCTCTTGGGCATGCCTTTGTCGTTCAGCATGCTCTCTCCATCCTGCGTTGGGTTAATCATATAAGCTTTTGTAAGAACATAACTACATTATTTTCTGAAGAAATTGAAAGTACTTTGTAACAAAGTTTCAATAGTCCAAATTCAGTCAAGCTAAAAACAGAAGTTTCTTAGCTTTCACATGACTGGCAGAGAGGTGGATTGTATTTTAGCTGAAATAATGCTAGATTTTCAATAACTTTGGAGGTGCATAACATTTTAGATGCTTTTAATTATCTACCTCGCATGAAATATTTAGAAATCTAAGATAATTTTCTCCAAGGTACTGTGTCCTTAACAGTTTGCCACAAATTGATGATTGCTGATAAACATGTGAATATACCTTAAGCCATATGTTTGCAGTACTTTTGTAGCCTGTGGCGAACACAAGAGAATCAAAGTGGTCACGTTTCCCATCCTCAAATTCTACAGCACTTCCTTTGATGCAACATACAGGGCCTAGCACCTGCACTCCACAAAATCTTTAATGAATCCTCTGAAGTAAGATAATAGCATGCGTACATATATATTGTGGTCTACTAATGTACGAGGGGGGTGCTCTCACCTTGATAATGTTTTTCTTTATCAAATCAACCGTCCCAATATCTATGACTGCTGATCGGCCAGTCCTTGCCTTCAGAAAGAGCGGCCCCATATTGGGCCTGCTGATGCCATGTTTTGAGAGATTACCAAACCACATGTAAGCCAAAGTCACAAGAATAAAATCCACAAATTTAACCGGAATATTCCATTTTGATAGTTGCATCCCCAGGCGAATCAAACCACTGGTCATAACATGGAACTGCACAATGAATTTACAGATTCAGAATAAAGTAGTAGCATGGTTAATAAAAATACACCTTGATATGATAGAAAATACAATCAAAATATTTTGTACACAGTAGAAAAAGTGCATACCGGGCTTCGGATAACTATGGAGGTGTCTACTCCATGGCTAGCCAGGTCATAGGCGATCTCCATGCCTGAGTTCCCAGATCCGACCACCAGCACTCTTTTTCCTTCCCAGTTATTCCATGATTTGTAGCTTGACGAATGGATGACATCGCCAGTGAAATCATGTATCCCAGCGATCTGGGGAATGTTCCCCTCACTGTTCTCACCTGTTGCTACAACCAAGAACCTAGCTGTATACTCAGTTACTAGGCCAGTTACTTGGTCATGAGCCATGATGATCCAGCAGCTGCTCACTTCATCGTGCTCGGCAGATTGAACCGAAGTCATATACTTTGGGCAAATCTTGAAGTGCTCAGTATAAGCATCGACATACCTCACAAACAGATCCTTGGGGATGTATGTGGGGGTATCACTTGGATAAGGCATGTGGGGAAGCTCACAGAACTCCTTGGGAAGATGGAGCTTGAGGCGATCGTATGTGCGCTTGCGCCAAAGAGATGCACTACAATCCTCCCGTTCAACGATGACATAGGGGATTGAGACTTGTGTAAGGCATGCCGCTGCAGCAAGACCTGATGGACCTGCTCCGACAATGAAAACTGGTACCTTCTCCATTGAAATCTTTGTAGCTCTGGAGAAGATGTAAAACCAGAGGAATTTATGTGTTCTTTGCAGCTGGAGAAGATGTAAAATCAAAGGAATGATGGGCCATGTGAGATCTGTTTGAGTCTATTTATAGTAGTAACAGCAATGACATGTACAGTGTATGTCTTTCTGTATTCTCTGTCTTCTAGTAGTAAAATTAAGTAGTAGCGTGGACGGTTTGGAGACCACTACACACTTGGTGTGAATAATTGTCGTCATTAAATGTATATGAAGCTTTTGCTCAAGGTATACTTTCAGAGAGGGAAATTGAAAATGTTTCTGGACTAAAATGTTAATTCCTTCACAAAAATTGTTAAATAGAATTTGCCTTAGTTGTAATTCTTGAATTGATGGTCTCTGAGAAGGATCCCAAAGTTTTATCCTTATATATATGTTCACTATTTGTAAATAAATAATTACCAAAACAGGGAATACATGACATGAAATTTAGCAAGTATTCCAGATAATATGTACATCTGGACAGCTGATTTCATAGATGGCCGTTCTTTGAGACTAAGAATATTGCTTCGTTGCTGAAATACACATTAAGAAAATCATTTCTCTTTCCCAATGAATTTCACTAATTCACTTCATTTATTATGCAAAGTGGGGTACAGTTGATGAAATAAGAAAGAATTTTCTTATTAAAATAGTTAAATTTAAGGTAGTGAAATGAGACACCAAAATGTATGTGGGTTGAAGAAAAGCCGTACCTTCCTAAAATTTATGGTCTGTTCTAACAATGTCAATATTTCATTACATGATCGATACATCCGATCTTATGGTCCACAATCGTATAACATCAATTTGTGTGGAGTTTCTTAACCATGAACGGAATGTGTTAATTATTAGGGGGGGGGGGGGGGGGGGGGGTTCAAGTTAAAATGAATGTGCAACGATATTAGCGTCTAACCATATTTTCTTTTACGAAGAACTAAAGTCCAACAAAGAAAAACGTAAAGATCGGCCCAACTTAAATGTTTGACATGACCATCATGTCACATCGAGAATTTGCGACTTGTTTTGTCGGGCTAGGTTTCCCTCGAGGCCCATTTTAATGCGCCTTTTAATGCGCCTCTAGACAACTAGATACGTGGGCCAAATCATGATCGTTGTTGATTCTGTCACGCCACTCGCATATTCAATAAACACCGTACTCGCACCTAGCTAACACTTTTGCATATATAACTAGTAAGTTAGCGCAAGCTAGCTAGTGCGACTCTCTTTCCCCATACTCTGAAACACACATGTCTTCGAGAGTATCTGTATCTCTATCCATACCACAGTCGATAGTGTCCTTACAGACCCATAGCGGTGATCAACGCATCCACTTCTATTTGGCTACTACACAATTCGTCATTCTTGGACCAATGGCGGTGCTGCCGCTAGTGTTTCTCAACTAGCTCATCAATCACAAGATGTTTGATTGGCCCCCGAGTTCAACATAGCCTCAGATCCACAACTACCACAGATGAAGAGAGAGTAGAACGTCTTTGAAGGAGCTCGTCATGCGCTTGTGACAGGTTTGCAACTTATTCGAAGATTTCGCATTCTAGAAGAAATGTTTCTTTATGAAAATCATGAAATTGTTAGAAAATATATACCATTGACAAGAACTCTACTAACATTACGTTCTAAAAAATTGTTCCTAAGTATCTTCCCTATTTTTCACTGGATACAATGAAGAAAATGGAAGAAGATATTTATAAAGTACACAGATATATACATGTATACAATTGTCATTCTGATTAAAAATCTGGTATTTTCAACAAAGACTTGGCAATAACTAATGAATTGTTGTTTTCTTGTGGTTTGCCCCCTGCGTTAGTTCAATTTTATTTCTCATTCAGAATATTTGGAGCTCAAAAATTATGCAACTTTTACCAAATTTAGAAGCAACTGCCAGCACACAACAGTATTCACCTCCTTGCAATAGGTACAAACTTTTGCTCGGAAAAAGACGTGTCACTTTAAAACTGTTGCGTTTAGTTAGATGCACATCCAAAAAATTCTTGAAAAAGAGTTCAATGATGGGGTACAGCATGGAGTCAGTATGAGTTGTGTTCTTAAAGTTGAAACTGAAATCACTTCACATGGTGTCAAAACTAACCTATTCTCCATGATCACACGTTTTGCTCTCTGTACATGTGTTTCGTGCCATTAGTTTGAATTACTTGCAAGTTGTTCTGAGTCTTTCGTAAGTATGTACTGGTTTTTGTTGTTTACCCACAGATTTCTTTGGAGTGACTAAAGAAACAAAACTGAAGGATTTGGATCTTCCAGAACATGTTGGCAAGGAAAGCGGTAAAGTTGAAAACTGAACTACTTCTGTGCTATGCAGCTGGACATACAAACATAGGAACAGCTGGATTTGGATTATATTACTCTCAAGGTTGCACGTATTGAGAAACACAACATGATCTTCTGCTGCATATTGATCGGTGTGACACATGAGGCTCATAGATTAACTTGCACGATTTGCAAAAAAAAAAAAACTTTTGTCGTTCTATACAGGATGCGCACGGCACGCCATAAGAGTGTTGCGTTTGAGTAGAGAACAATGTGAACATAGATATGGATTTTAGAACCGAGCCTCCAAACATGGAAAAGGTGAAGAAGCGAACACTCAATCTGATCACATTATTAATGTTCCTTATGCAGATACAGCGTGAAATACTACACCCTTTAGTTTGTTCACAAGTTTTGCAAAGCTTTTTGAAAAGTAGCTGTTGATCACGTTAGATTCGATGTGTTGTTAGCGAATTGTGTGTTCTTACGGAGCAGCCACGTCAACTCATGCCATTGTTGTGAGTGTGCACGTGTTCATCGAGTGCTTAGTCATCACCTTTTCTTCCTTTCTGTTAGAGAAGAAGTAGGTGGATGCCTATCAGTTTCAAAAACTTGTCAGTGAAGGTACACGGCATATGCTTTTCTACGTCGACAAACCGATTGTCTTTTACTGTAACAGAAACGTACGTTTTTTAGTGAGGGAGAGGGCATCTGTGGTCCGTGGATCATTTATACCAAGTATAAATGAAACACCTCCACTTACGGCTTTGGTCCGGCTCAGGCTGTTTGTAGTTGAAAGGCGCGCGGCCCAGCCAGATGGACCAAGAAAGAAATTTAGCCACCTTTCGGGCCGTAATACAAATCTTTCAGATCCATTAACACACATTTGTATCCTTCATGTACCCATATGGGCTGTACGTACGAACCAACCAGATATATAGCTCTAGAATTATGTAGAAAATACACGAGATATCGCCTCCGGACTACTAAAGCTTGTACAAGATCAACGATATTCATGAACATATTAGTATATACAAATGAGGAATCCCATGAGGCCATAAATTAACACAATGTTGGACCAGCTCAACGCAGGATGAGCTAGCTGGTTCCTCAGCACCACCCCAAGTATGCGATGTCACTATATATTTACTGGTAGTAGTTAATTAAAGCGCTAGCTGGTGATCGAGAGCCAGCTTGGTTGGTTTCGCTACTAGGTGAGCGTGATGAAGTCGTGGAGTGATGCAACGAGGCTTGGCGGCCAGTGCTTGGTGTCCCTTACGTAGGCGAGGTCCGTGTAGTGCGGGTCCAGCAGCGTGGCGATGGCGAACTGGTTCTCCGCCAGCAGCGCCGCGTGCTTGTCCGCGTACAGCGCCGCCGCCAGCGCCGCGTGGATTTCTGCAAATCAAAGCTCATCATATACATCAGTCAAACTAACTTACTTGACGAGATATATATACATGTATATATATACATGCATGCACAGAGAGAAAAGAGAGAGAGGCATCAGCGACTATACTATAGTTACTGACCTGGGTACCCCTTGAGCGCGATGGAGACGTCCTCCATCTCGGCGATGGACTCGTCGCGGTCGCCGATCTCGTACAGCACGAGCGCCCGCCCCACGCGCGCGTACTCCGACAGCGCCAGGTCAGCGTACTCCCGCACCACGCCCGTGAACGACGCCAGCGCCTCGGGGAAGTCGCCGCGGGCCTGCAGAGCCCGCCCGCGCTCGAGCAGGCCCACGGCCTCGCCCACGCGCCGCGACACCGCCGCGCTCGCCGCCCGCTCCGCCTCCGTCACCACCGGCCCGGCGAACCCGACCAGGGCGCCGTCGCTCTCGCCGCCGGCCGCGCGCGCGTAGCTGGTACTAGAGCTGCTGCTAGTTATTACGCCGGCCGCCGCTAGTGCCAGAAGGCTGCCGCTGCCGGAGACGAGGAGCTGCCGCCTCCCTGCTGCTGCTGTCCTCGGCGGCGGCGCTGACGGCGGTGGTGATGGTGTTGTTGAGACGGTCTTTGCCGGGGATGCTCCGGCGGCGACCGGTGGCGGAGCGGAAGGATGCATGGGGTGGGGAGGCGCTCACATGCCCACGGCCACGTCTCGTCGTGCAGATGGACGCGGGGACAGATAAGATTTCAGAGGCTGCTTGAAAGAACGTGGGAAAAAATCGGTTCGGATGGGTGTTATGAGCGGCTCAGATTTATCCAAAGGGAATGGCCAGGAATGAACGTAAAATCAACGGTTCAGATACACTTTCAATATACGTGCTGTGGGTCATCAAAATCTACCTAATCATCACTCTCATAATAATTAATTAAGCTGCTCAAGTTTTGCCTGGAAACCCAAGAAAACAGAGCACGATAGCATATAGCTTCATCTAGTATATAAGATATAGTGCACACAGATGCAGATCAACAAAATTATGAGTTTATCTTCTATTTTTGATGATATACCGATTGATCTTGTACAAGCCACTGTTTTTTTTAGTAGGATGGAGGTGATATCTCGTGTATTTTTCTACTTCTATAGCTATATATCTGATTGGTCTGTACAACCCATCTAATGGGTACATGGAGGATACAAGAGTGTGTTAATGGATTTGAAATATTTGTATAATCGCAAAAAAAAAAGTATACCGGTGTTAATGGATCTGAAAGATTGTATCACAGCCCGAAAGGTGGCTACATCTGGCTGGGCCGCCTTTCAACTGCAAACAGCCTGAGCCCAACCAAAGACGAAAATGGAGATGTTTCATTTACACTTGGTATAAGATCCACGGACCACATGGATGTCCTCCCTTCCCTCATTAAAAAGCCTACGTTTCTGTTGTAGTAAAAGACAATCGGTTTGTCGACGTAGAGTAGCATCATCTATCGTGTACATTCACGGACAAGTTTTTTGAAACTGATAAGGCATCCACCTACTTCTTCTCTAACAGAAAGGAAGAAAAGATAATGAGTAAGCAGTCGATGCACACTCAACAATGGCATAGTTATCATCGCAGATCCGTGAGAACAAGCAATTTGTGAACAACACATCGAATCCAACGTGATCATCAAAAGCTACTTTTCAAAAAGCTTTACAAAACTTGCAAACAAACTAAAGGGTGTTGTATTTCACGCTGTATATGCATAAGGAGCATTAATAATGTGATCAGATTGAGTGTTTGCTTTTTCTTTGCAGGTTCGGTTCTACAATCCAAATATATGTTCACATTGTTCTCTACTCAAACGCAACACTCTTATGGCGTGCCGTGTGCACCCTGTATAGATCGATAAATGATTTTTGCAAATTGTGCAAGTTAATCTATGGGCCTCATGTGTCACACCGATTAATATTCAGCAGAAGATCAGGCTCTGTATCTCAATGCGTGCAACCTTGAGAGATATAATCTAAATCCAGCTGTTCCTATGTTTGTATGTCCAGCTGCATAGCACAGAAGTAGTTCAGTTTTCAACTTTACCACTTTCCTTGCTCACATGTACTGGAAAATCCAAATCCTTCAGTTTTGTTTCTTTAGCCACTCCAAAGAAAGCGCAGCTGTGGGCAAACAACAAAAACCAGTACATACTGACGAAAGACTATGGAACAACTTGCAAGTAATTCAAACTAAGGGCACGAAATACATGTACAGAGAGCAAAACGTGTGATCATGGAGAATAGGTTAGTTTGACACCATGTAAAGTGATTTCAGTTTCAGACTTTAGTACTTTAAGAACACAACTCATATGAATCCAGGCTGCAACCCATCATTGAATTCTTTTTCTAGATTTTTTTGGATGTGCATCTAACTAAACACAAAAATTTTAAGGTGGACACGTCGTTTCCGAGCGAAAGTTTTTACTTATTTGCAAAGGAGGTGAAACTATTGTGTGCTGGCAGTTGCTTCTAAATTTGGTTAAAGTTGCATATTTTTTGAAACTCCCATAGTCCCACTAGTCTTAATGAAAATAAAATTAAATCAACACAGGAGGAAAACCACATGAAACACAGCAATTCATTAGTTATTGCCAAGTCTTTGTTGAAAATACCAGATTTTTAATCATAATAACAGTGTATACATGTACATATCTGTGTACTTTATAAATATCTTCTTCCATTTTCTTCATGATATCCAGTGAAAATTAGGGAAGATAATTAGGAACAATTTATATTTTTTTCTACAATTAGTAGAGTTCTTGTCAACAGTATATATTTTCTAACAATATTTCATGATTTTACTAAAGAAGCATTTCTTCTAGAATGAGAACTTTTTGATAAGTTGCAAACCTGTAACAAAGCGCATGACGACCTCCTTCAAAGATGTTCTGCTCTCTTCATCTGTGGTACTTCTTTTTTGATCTGAGGCTATGTTGAACCCGAGGGGGGGGGGGGGGGGGGGGGGGGGGGGCGCAATCAAACATCTTATGATTGATGATCTAGTTGAGACACAATAGCGGCAGCACTGCTATGGAAGCCAAGAATGACAAAGAATTGGCCAAATAGAACTGGAGGTGTTGATCACCGCCATTAGTCCGTAAGGACACTATCGACTGTGGTATGGATAGAGATAGGGATACTCTCGAAGAGAAATATATGTGTTTCAGAGGAGGGGGGAGATTGTCGCACTAGCTTGCGCTAACTTACAAGTTATTTATGTATAAATGTTAGCTAGGTGCGAGTACGGTGTTTATTTAAATACACAAGTGGCGTGACAAAATCAACAACGATCATAATTTGGCCCACGTATCTATTTTTCTAGAGGCCCATCAAATGGTCCTCGAGGGAAACCGTGGCCCGAGAAAACGAGTCGCAAATTCTTCGATTTGAAATGATGGTCATGTCAAAACATTTAAGTTGGGCCGATATTTACGTTTTTCTTTATTTGGACGTAAAAGAAAATGTAGTCAGACGCTAATATCATTGCACATTTGTTTCCATTTGAAAAAAAATAATTAATATATTCCGTAGATGGTTAAGAAACTCCACACAACCTAATGTTCGATTGTGAAACCATAAGGTCGGATATATCAATCATGTAATGAAATATTGACATTGTTCGAACAGAGCTTGCTATTTCCAATTTTTTTCATAATTTCACTACCTTAAATAAAATTATTTTAATAAGAAAATCTTTCTATTTCGTCAACTGTACCCCACTTTGCATAATAAATGAAGTGAATTAGTGAAATTCATTGGCAAAGAGAATGATTGATATATCCAAGTACCACGGAATATGCTCATCAGGCCGATTTGCAATCTTCTAATCAGAATATTGCTGAAGCAGAAGCTGAACAATATATATTGTTTTTCTGGTTCTCACCCCCCCCCCCCCCCATGTCTAAATCCTGGCTTCGCCCCAGCGCAGTCCGTCAGGAGGTCATGCTGGCTGGCAACGTTGCAGCGGGCTAGGGAGGCGGAACGGGGATGAGGTCCTCCCTCAGGAGCAGCAAGGAGGTGAAGAAGGCATCTGCCACGTCTCGCTCCGTGTCCACATGGCCGTCAAGGAGAGGAGAGTCAATCCCAGGTACTCGGCTCGCAGGATCTGAGGCTGCATTGTTTCACCAGAACTGTGTATGCTGGAGGAGGTCGTGATGCTCTTGCTTCCTCACTCTGGTTGGTAATGTGGATATCGTCAGTTGGTTATGCTATCTACCTATCTAGTAGGAGTACTAGCTATTGAGTTGGCAAGAATAGTATTTTGGTATTTGGGATTGGTTTGGGGAGCAATATATATGCAGCTGGATATCGTCAGTTGGCAAGAATATGCAGTATTTTGGAGTTAGCTATTGAGTTGGCACACAATGTGCTGCTGAATAAGTGGAACCATCTCTGCTGAAAAGTTCAGAGCCTTTCTGTCTGCACATCTCTTTGATACTGTCGCTGAACATTTGGAGAAGCAGCTTGGTCTGGGCCCGTTCAGAGACAGCCTCGGCTGCAAGTGTTGGCCCGATGCCATAGCCCATGGGCTTGGCGGCGGCCAAGAAGCAGAGCAGGAAGCTCGGTGTTCATCGTATTAGGATCCTCGAATCCTTGACTGGCTTGAGCTCTCGATTACAAGTAGAAGAGGTGATGCTGCGTACAGATGCAAATTTCTGTGTTTTTCCTACTATCAATTTTGATGTAGGCAAAACAAGTATAACGCATGAGTGTTGATATTCAATTGAGTCCAAAGAGCATATACCAAATCGAACTCACAGAGCATATACTAAAACTGTTCATCACATTAAATTTAGTTCTACACGACCCAAATAATACACATATGCTCCGCTTAATATTGCAGAGCACTGAATTACCGAGAATAACCACAAGAGCAGCAGGGGACGGAAGAGCGAGTAGCAGAATACAAAGCTCATGAGAACAGACCCAGTTTGATCACATGGATCTTATTAAGACCAGCAACCACAACTATAGGCAACCAGCGGCGACCACCAAGAGGTGCGACTGGCTAGGACGACAACCTGCAGTAGTTCATTCTCACTGAAGGACGAGGCAGCCTTCTGTGATCGGCAGAGGAGCAACAGGGACAGGAACGTAGGTAGTGTCCTCGCCCTCGCTGACTTCCTCCTCATCCGACTGAACCAGACCAGCAGCACTGAAGATGTATGCCTTCACTTCCTCGAAGCGTTCCTCCGACAGGGAGACCTCAGCGAGGAGCTTCCACGCCGAAGTTTCAGATGCCTCCTCATAGTCGTTCCTCCGCTTCAGCACAATGTGGCCACTGATCTCCCACACTGCAGGGTTCACCTGCGTGTCCAGCAGCTCCTGGCTCACTTCGCCCAGAGCCTGTTTCTCAGCGTAGCACTGCATTATGGAACACATAAAAGTTGGTTAACACATCTCAGAAATTCTGCAAAGATTTTTAAAAAATGCAATAGTGCATAGATTTTTACCTGGGGAAAGAGGAAAATCCTCCTGCCACAGTCAGAGACGAGCACGTTGTAGGGAACATTGTTGTCCTGCAGCCAAACGCAAGCACTGGACACCACATTTGCCAGATCATTCAGTGTATTCCCTCCCTCAAAAACCAGTCCTCTCACAGGGTAGTTTATCAGCTTGGACACATTCACTCCACTCTTCATGTTGTCCTCAGCAAGAGGAATCTTTTGGGTAGCTGCCTTCTCAACAGGGAAGGGCACTGACAAATAATACGCCTGCACAGAAATAAGATATGTTATTCACATTAACAGAAAAACATAATACCCTGTTTACAGGAAAATTTCCAAGCTACATGTTCCGATAAAATGGCAATTTGCTTACTTTACAAACGCACAGATGCCATTATCAATATAAAGGATTACAACATATATCTATAATGCTATCAAATGAGTATAAGAGATCACATGACGATAACACTATAAATTATTAATGTGTGGACAGCAATGTATGCTCCTATCTAACTAGCATTTTGTCATTCAAAATAAAACTATAAGAGATGCAAAGTAATACCTGAAAGTGGAGGTGATTGATGGTGGCAAAAGCACCCAGACTATTGTAACCAAGCCTGAAGTATGGGCTAGCTGCCTCAGCTGCCATTTGCAGCGCAAGCAAGAAGCTATCTTGATCGATCCTCTGAGGCAGGCGGTCCAGAACACGTGGAATGAGAAGCACATGGCCATATTCAATTGGGCTCACCTGCAAACCATTGCAAAACAGTTGTTGGCGTCAGAACACTCAAAAGTTGAAATCAGACTAAATTGTTACTGTGACTATGACATAGAAACATACGTTGATTGCAACAACATTGGGAGCACGATCTGCTGGGATCGGAGCACTCTCCAGGAAGAAGCTCTCATCAGTAGCACCATTCTCAAATTGGAAGAGCACCTCCTCCTGGCCAACTTTGGTGAAGTTGAACTTGGCAGGGTCAAATGGCTGAAGCACACGGTCCACTCGGAACTCAGTTGGGCGCTTTTTGAGGTGGCGCCCTTCATTGAGTTGTGCGACAAACCCAAGGTTGCCAGGGATGACCTTGGTCTCACAGGCAGTGACATCATAGCGGAATAAGCCACGGGCCATCCTGTTCTCCCACTGCAAGGATACAGAGCAAATAATGAACTCAAAATCCATATCTAACTAGAGAATTAAAGGTAGACTTCAGGGACATCTATCTGTGTGAGCTTTCATCCTAAAATAAGTAACTAGTACAGTTTCTTGCTTGTTTATCACGGTTTAGTTTAGTACAAAAAGGAAATAAAGTAATTTAAATAAGCCAAAGTTATTTTTTTCAAATTCAGTGCAAGAAGATTAGGTTCAAATGTGCCACATTCATCAAAATTCAAATTGAAGTATTCATAGTAGGTAACTTCCTGCCTATATGGCAGGTAAACTGCATGTCAACAGATGTGAACATCACAAACAGCCCTAATACATGGGAATATATGCATACAAATGGATTCTGGATGCTTACAATTAACAAAGATTACTCTTTCTAGTCTCCATGTGTCCTCCAAACAACTCAAAAAGTCATAATCATCTTACAAGCTGCATGTGTATCATTTGCTACTGCCCAAGTGTGCTTTACATGTGCTCACTACTTAGCTATCTAAAGGACTACCAGTAAATAGAGTTCCTTAAGAGATTTTTTTTAATCTTGCTAAATGGGCAGGAAAATCATTTTAAACAAAAACAGGAAAGTTTTTATTTACCTCAGTAAGGAGGAGGTTGATGAGGGGCTTAGTTGGAGCGGCATCCTCTTGTGAAGGCAGCTTTGCCGGGTTTGCCTTGAAGGCATACAGGGGAAGCTCTGAAACTGCTCAATGAAACCATACAAATGTCAGATAATCAGAAATAGCAAAAAACCAAAATACTGCAAATATTGCAACTATTTTGCAGCGGCTGCTTTGCAGCAGCTACAGTGTTCGCAGTTATTTCTTCTGCAGCAGTTACATTGTTTCTGCAGCTGCTACAGTGTTCGCTGTTATTTTTCTGCAGCGAAACGAACAGGCTGTACAAAAATCTGTTTTTACGACGTGACTAGTCTCCTAAGATGCTCAGCCTTCAAGCATCCACGTGCCTATATATTATTTTATCTACACAACTTGAGTTGTTGATAAAACTACTTCTGGTCAACACAAAACCACCTCTATGGTAACAATTTTTAACCGAGGCTTAGTAAAAAATAGTACAGATAAAACAAGAGCACCCTACTGGCGTCCGGATCAATTGTTTAGATAAAAAGGCCCCGACTTTGGTGGAACAGAACTAGGACACTTTACTGTACAAAGTTCCCCAAATTCCTAGACGAATCACGCGCAAATCACCAGGGGTGGTGATTCTAAAATGGCGGGATCAATCACGAAAGCGGCACATAAAAGTGCGTAATCTAACATGACGAAACGGAATCACTAGCTTTTTCACCCCGATTCGGGGGCGAAAGCGACGTCAGATTGTGCAGTAACAGCAAGCAGGGGAATCAGATAAGAAATCGGGAGGTGCTGGGTAGGTGGTGGGGAAACTCACCAGGCAGGCAGCAGTCTCCGAGGCAGTTCTTCCCGCAGCCGGCGGCGGCGGGCGAGTCCTCCTGGTAGTTGGACACGACGGTGGGCACCCTCCGGATGGTGAGCTTCATCTCCATCTCGCTCGCTGGTTGGGCGGGTCTCTCTGTTCCTCTCGCGGATTCTCGGGATTGGGGTCAGCAGCAGACGACGGTCGTTAGCACGGCGGGGGTGGGTGGGTTAGAAGGGTTCAGCAGCAGAGGAGGAAGAGGAGGAGGGGGAGCGGCTCAGAGGAGGACGCGACCGCCGCCGGCGAGGAAGAGGAGGTCGGAGGGGCTGCCGCCGGCAGACGGGAGGGCCCCGCGGCCGCCGTGTGGGGCGGGGCTGGTGGTGGAGGCGATGGTGCCCGTGGGCTCCACCTGCGCAGCTGCGGGGCCGCGCCGGAGGGCTGCAACGCTAGCCGTGATGCCTACAACTCGGCGACGCCCAAAAGGGGAGGAAAAGGGGAACGCTTTGGAGATCGGTGGACGGAAGGGTTTTGGCAGCGCCCGGCACGAGACCCTCGCGATCCGAGGATCTGTTTCTCTCTTCTTCTCCGGCGAGCGATTGCGGCGGCGTTGGGTGTTGCGCTGCTGGGTTGGGTTGCGTTGGGAGGTTGGGTTTGGGAGGTGGAGGTGAGGGGGTGGCGTCCGTTAAATAGGGGCCGCCGGATCCGATTGTGTGGTGCTGGTTTGTGTGGTGGATCTGGACTGGCTGGTGGGCCCGGATATCTTCTCTCTCCGACTGCCAGAGGGCCGCCGGCCTAGCTAGCTGCCCGTTTTTTGCTATTTCTGGCGTTATTTATGTTTTCTCTCTCTTACTCGTCGCTGTGCGCGGTTTGTGAAGCACGTTTTGGATCACCGGGGAGCATGTGCTTTCTGGCTAAGCTTTGTACCATCGGATCGGTCGTGTTTGCGGCGGGTGATGCACGATTTCAATTTCGAAAAGGAATCGGTGAGGGAGGAGACAAGGGAAAAATAAACACTCATGTGCCGTTGATAGGTAAGCTAGTATGTTAACAAGACATATTACTCTTCAAACTCCTTGATGTATGCCACATTGCCGTTGCTTTGGCACTATTACTAAACCTATCTATATTGCATTAACTGGATTTTATAAAAACAGGCCCGTTTGAGGGGCCCCGCTTCACCCCTACACAGTGGGCTGAAAGCTCTCGTGAGATGCCAAGACAAGCATTTTTCTTTTTACCCAGCTTGAAAATCTGCTCCAACTGAAAGTCTTAGTCATTCAATTAAGAGTCTTTTCGCATTAACTGGATTTTATGATATTCTCAATTTGGTTCTACCCAGCCCTTTCGCACCTAGAACGTAGCATGTATCCTTAAAAGTCGAAACATTACATGTTTGCCCTACCTATCCTTTAGGTCCCTAACCCTAATATGATTGTCATCATTCTTCTAGAATGCAGTGAGCCTCATTGGAAAACTGATTTTAGAGTGTAGTAGTTGATGCCACACTCTTGAATAAGAGTGATGGTGCCTTGGATTGTCACTCTTGAATAAGAGTTATTATCCTTAAAGAGCAATATTTAATTGTTGTTACCTTAAGCAAATAAGGTTATGTTTGGGCTCAGAGTAGCTTCTAGAGTGAATTTAGAGGAGCTCTGCTAAAAATAATGTGCAGGATTCCCCAACTTCTTCTATCAATTCACTTCCTCCGTCCATATAGATTGTTCTTTAGAAACACTAAGAGTCACTTTTGGTTCTAGAATCATTTCCATCAGATATATCATTTCTCTATAGAATCACTTTTTCCAGGGATTTTTACCAAACTTGCACTAAGTAGCCGAGTGTTATTTTTTCTTTATTTCGAAGTCCATTATAAATTTAATTACAGATACTACAATTCATCTTGTGAGAATGTCCAATTGACTAGAATTTTGTCGTAAACATTGACTGATGTTCAAGTGCACGCATCTCTTGTAGTAGCAAAACCGAGACACATACATACCCAAGTCGCAGTATTAAGCTGCCATCACTGTAACTAATTGGGCACGTAAGACGATGTCCTGTACAAACAGAACACGCTAAGCGCAAGCATGACGGGGATTGATCACACACAGGGCCCGCGTCGATGGAGCAGTATCAACCACGTAAAATGAAAGCTCGCAGGGCGCCAAACGTGGTGGTGTCTTCGTCCATCGTTTTGAATGGCTGCCGTTTTTCCGTTCTTTACTCGTTTCTCAAACGATCGATTTTGATCCACACACCAATGATGCACTGGAGCCGGACCACGTCGCTGGCCTGGACCATATATATATATATATGCAATATCAGCAATTTGCTTGGTAGCTACGTACGAAAATTCTGTTGTTTCGTTTCTGAATATGTAACCAAATTAAGCAGAATGAATTTGATTAGGCGTGCATGATCTGTGACCGTGCATATCTATTCTGAGATATGTATCTAAACCCTTAAAGAACCAGTTTGCAGGAAAATAGATTTGACCTGCCAGATTCTACCCGACTGTATATCCACCGTTGATCTAAAGGTCATCTTTAATATCTACCATCCGATCCTGCCATGCTGGGCCCGGACCCACGAAATGAGGACACGGGAGGTGGACAAAGTGTCATCGCCAGTTCATTTGCGATGACAATCCCGAGTTTTTTCTTACATGAGTTTTCCTACCCGTAATTCAAATCCCACCTCCTATTCTTACGTGAGTTTTCCTGCTGAGTTATTTCTTACGTGAGTTTTCCTGCCATAATTGCCATAATTCCATCCCGTGTCATCATTGCCATATAATTCCAAATCCCACCTCCTATTACTTTCCCTTTATACGTCTAATTTGAATAAATGCCATAATTCCATCCCGGACAGATTAGGAAGTTTCCTTCGCGACACAGGAAACCTTTGAAACTTTTCGAGTCGTCAAGGACCCGAGCTGGTGTGGAGCACGTCGGCGACGGGGACGTCGTCTTGGGCGCCGTACATGCCCAGCTTGTAGTCCGCCTGCAGGGTGCGGTCGATCAGGATCTTCAGGATGAGCCCAGGTGAAGAACACGATCAGTGGGGGTTGGCTGCGTCTTTGAGTCGTGGGTGATCCTCTTTTTCTTGGGATCACGGTGAGATTTGCGGCCTTTCAGTCGATCTTCCGTCGGTTTGATCTGCTAAGTTCAGTTGTTTTATTCGGTCGCTGTTAGGATCCTATTCGTCTTCGCTAATACAGTAGCTCTTGATTGGTTTCAGGTTTTGCCGGATGCGCTACAGTAATGTTCAAGCAGTTTCAGTCCCCTCGCAGCTGCAGGTCACTAAGCAGTTTCTGTTGGTATTGTTCAGTTTCGCAATTTCAGTTCACATTAATACCTCTGTACATGGTAGCTCTTGCTGGATGATAAGTTGTGAATATCTGCACCTGAGAGAGTTAGTTTAGATCACGGAAGGGAAAGTTCAGAGAATATTTGATTAATAATTTCTGTCCTGATGCGCACGAAATGATTCTTTCTGAATTTTCGCTAGACTGCATTAGGATTTAGGCAAGTGGTACCTGAACAACAGAGGAAATGATGGAGGGTCAATTGTCCTCTGATAAGCTTCACTCCAAGCTATACGTGAGAGTGGACATTATGTTAAAATAATTTGGCACTGTGACATGTAAACTTGCGATTGTTGGATAATTTTTTTTAGCATCATGCATGTGAAGTGAATTTTCCTCACCACTTATATATTATTGTTGAATTATTATTATGGTCAATAGTGCACTCGACAATAGGTACATCAATGAACGTACACGCATTTTGTTCTTTACCACCAACTCGTTTAAGTGATGTCGGTATTTAGTTTTTGTTTGTTTCAGTACTCAGCATCGTTTACCACCAACTCGTGCGTCACGTCTATTTTGAAGCAAATACACGTGAGCACAAATTTACAGGAGGCCCAATTTCTGCTCTGATCCTCGTTTTAGTTTACCACCAATTTCTGCTCTAATTCCAGGCGGATAGAATAGCCCTGCAAAACACATCAAATGAGCTGTGAGAATGCCATATATATTGGAGCACAAATATAAAGGAGTTCCAGTGATTGCTGCTACCCTGTTTATGGCAATAAATAATACGGGTAATCTGTTTCCATATACAGAAAACGAACGTGCCAAACTTTCACTATGTTATATATGGACTAATTATAATTATGGACTTCTGCCCATTATTGTAGCGACATTTTTGATTGAGTACCATTTATAGGACGTTCAGTATTCTTTGCCTATATATATGTCTGCTCATGTTGACAATAATTCTTTCACACCACGTCTCATCACACCAAAGGAGAAGAAGGGAAGAGAAGATAAAGGTATGCGCTACTTTTCTCAAACTTCCGTCAAGATTTGCCTCGACCTGTTGATTTATGCTGTGACGTCCTGATCCTGCTCTGATCTTCAGGTTGGACCCTGCCTTATCTTCCTCTAAACTGCGGTTCCAGGTGCGATTTCATTCATCACCCTAAATTTTATACATGCGCAATTTCATATACATGTCATGTAGTAGTTTATTTTTTAACTGGATTATAGGAGGGGCCAGAGGATACTACAGTAGTAACCAGTTCCTGTTGTACTGCTCGTTCTCTGTTCGAAAGGTGAAAAAGGCCAGACTGTATGAGTAGCCACATGTTTCCGCTGCAAGCTTTTCTTTAGGGGTTTTTTTTTATTTTAGATTAATTGGCTAAATAACCATATGAAGGATCTTGAAAAAAGATATGAATGTTGTGTTGCTTGCGTCAATATCATTAATAATATAACATCGTATGACTGACTCTGCTCACCTAGGCAACCAACCATTTTTAGCTCATCTTTTAAGGGAAGTTTTTCCTTTTTGACCAAACCTCAAAATCAATAATTATTTGATTGATGGATGAGGACCATGAAACACTTAATAGGTATCTACCCTCTGAATTTGAGCTGCATCTCAGGAAAGTTTCCAGGAACTGCTTACTACTGTAACATAATTCGTATGACTGACTCTGCTCACCTAGGCAACCAACCATTTTTAGCTCATCTTTTAGGGAAAATTTTTCCTTTTTGACCAAACCTCAAAATCAATAATTATTTGATTGATGGATGAGGGACATGAAACACTTAATAGGTACCTACCCTCTGAATTTGAGCTGCATCTCAGGAAAGTTTCCAGGAACTGCTTACTACTATAATATATCAAGTCATGGGCAATCCTCAGAGTAACAGAGGGCGAAGTCACCAAAAAGAGAATATGTCAAGTGGTGCACTCCACTTTCAAATTTAGTTGTATCTCCTGTTTTATTTTTCATAGTAGAGCCATGCTTTCTTGGATTTGAACTCCTGTACAAACGAAACATGCAAGTAAACTTGTAATCGTCCAGAACATAAGGGCTTGGAAATAGTCAGATTTTGTAATATATCTGCATTCTGCCGTGTTTTTTTTTTTCATTCCAGTATGCAGATAAAATTGATTCAATTCAGTATCCATTATGTGCTAAATAAAATTGGCTTTGTACGCATCATCGTTGTTGTTAGATTCAGCGATATGTGGTTCAGGAACCCTATAAATTATTTTTTCTTCAATATATGTGATTTTACTTGATCTAACCGGTCTCCTTTCTAAATAACGTAGCAATGACGGATGACAGGGTGCAACAAGGCGACGAGATGGATGAACCTGTTGTGGTGCAAGAAAACTATCCGTTAGTTCCTACCCCACATTTTAATTGGCTTAAATTCAAACTTGTTCAGATGTTTTTGCCTATTTTTGCATGTTGATGAACCCTGCACACCGGTGCTCACGACCACGTGTTTCTCCTTTGCAGAATGGTACTTTTCCGTGATATTAACCTAGATCTCATCACCAGCAAAATTAATTTCAGTGCAAAGGTCTACTTTAAAGCACATGTACGTTTGCACAAGGATGGAAATTACATAAGACTTATATTGGTTGATGAGGAGGTAATATCATCTCAATTTAGGTGCATTAGATATTTTACTGTGTAATTATTTGCATCACCTCTTTCGATGCATAGAGGTTCAGTTATGCAAATCTAATGTGGGATGGATTTTATTGCAGGGAACTAGGATGGAGGCATTAGCATTTGGCAGAACTTGTTTGGATCTGGCTCCAACAATCGTTGAAGGAGAGCCATATGATTTCATTGATGTCGTTGTTGGATACAGATATGATTTAAACTTTCTCAATGTGTTTAATGTATATGGCGCCGAATTCTTTGCAAGTATTACTTCTGAAAGCAGGGTTTCTAATTCTAGAAGGCCGATAGCATATCCTCTGTTCCCACGAACGTTCGAGTCGTTTCATCAAATCAAGCATTTTGGGGCAGATAAAAACTTGATTGGTATGCTTGCCACCTTTGTTAGTTTACTAATACAACTGGATATTGCTTCTCTAACATAGGCCGTAACTCTTCCTACAGATGTCATTGGCGTGGTTGTCTATATATCTGATGTCCATAACATAAAACGCACCTGGAGACGACCAAGCAGGCATGTCGCCATAATGAACACGTGGTACGTTGTGTATGCAATTGTTTAAAATACATGCACACCTTTCTCGTTAAATATAATGTGATTATTTGATGCGGAGTATGCAGATTCTCGTCATCCATGTCCGCAGTCCACATATTTTGCGCCACGCTGGAGAATGGCGACCCGCGGCACAATACTTTAACACCATTGCTGCACTCCATGTGCAAATGAACACAAGAAGAGGTATGAAATGAACACATATTTTGAAGTGAACACATTATTTTTTCACCATTGCCTACTTACCTCTCATATCCTCAAATTATTTAAATGCATGTGTTCTTGTCACTACTCGATATAGCAAAATTATTTTTGAGCCCGACAGGCCAGAAGCTGAGGCAATGAGAGGTAAATATAGCAACTTTGTGTTCTGGTCCATTTCATTATTTTTTACGTACACTTGAATTGTCGTTGATTTTTTTCGTCATTTAAATTGTAGGATTTCAAAGGCGTCTAACAAACACGCCTAATCAAGCACGTCAGCTTAGTCGTGACCGCCTGAAAGATATGAATGTGCTTTGAGGGTGCAATAAAATGAAGACTCTTAAATAATTATAGTCGCTATCGTTACCGACAATGAATTAGAACTATGCGTCACATCATGTCTTTTATGTCTCAAAGTCAATTAATGTCTTTAAATTCAAAAATGTCGTTATGTTATTAGATTCTCGAGATTGTCGTGTTAATGTCGTGTGGGTAATTAAATGCAATGATGTGTCAGAAAAAGTGTGTTTTTTTATTATACGTCCACGGTACATCATATTATTTTCTTTGTATCATAAAGTCCTGCCAAGTGAGGTGATTTGGACGGACACGTACGTGACGCACATGCATTTTTACTAGTAATAATAAGTACAGCACAAACTTTGTGGATATTCATCTCCACGGATCACTGCGCGCATTCGGATTTGCTGGTTGAAATGCATTCTGTTCAGCTAGAGTGAGGTAGAAATACATGTGTATATTTCGTGTATGAATTTAATTTCTCCCACAAAAACTATGAGCCGGCTTTCTCTACCTCTTTATTCTCATTAAATCTAATCACTTTATGCTCGAATATAAGCTATATGAGGATAATAAGAGTGAACACAATAACATTATTATAGTCATTCTTTGTCTGACCCAGTGGAGGAAAAACCTTCTTTTTTTATTGTTTTTAAATACAAAATTGAAGCTTAAGCGGCAAAATTTGCTGCTTCAACAATCGATCCGGCACCGTTTGGTGCGACCTTGTTAATCACCGCGCGCCTGAGGGGCGCAGAACATCCCCCGCCGCCTGGTTCACCTCGCGCCGGCACGCGCACTGCTGCTTCGCCGCGTCGGGCAATGGGCAACGAGCTACGCTGAGAAGCGATCATCCCGGAGAGCTGAGCGCGTTTGGTGTGCCAGGTCAGGTGGCATCGTACGCTGGCGCCGGAGCGATTGCCGCCGGTGTTGATATGGAACAGCGGTTGAGCCGACCTTAGAACGAAGCAGAGCAGGCAGGGATTCGCCATACACTACTCTACTTCACACTTTCACGTTGTTGTGCCCCACGCAAGAACCTGCAGTGCAAGCTCTGGTTTGTTGACTCCTGCAGACTACTACTTCACGATGCAAAGATCACGGTATCCATCAATTTGATGACAGCGCATTCGATTTGTTTACAGAGTCTTATACACAGACTGGTGTCTGCCTTGATACATGAGCTGCTTCTACCATCTAGTGCTTCCATTTTCCTGACAGAGTCACGGCGTGTATTGAAAGGGCGGGCGCGCGGCGCGGCGGCGGGCGGGCGACGGGCAGAGCTGAGCAGTGGGCAAGCGGAGGAAGACGATATTTTTTTATTTCTAACAAGTGGGTCCCATCAGAAATAGGGTTTTTGGGTCACAACTGCTGGAGTTGAAGCAACTTTTTGGGCCCTTATTTTTACATATCAGCCTCTAAAATAGAAGTAAAGGTCTTGATTTAGGGTCCATTGCTGGAGTTGCTCTTATGGTCTCAACTCTCAACGCTGCCGTTCCATGTCCGTGCTTCTTTCACTATGACCAGGGCGAGACCACAAGCGTGTGAAAGCTAACGGTCACCTACTCCAACTACCCCGTTAGTTGTCACATGCCACATTTGGACCGATCGAACAGTTCGACGTGCTACGTTAGCTAGCTCCCATTTTTGATGAGCCGCAGGTCGAGGTGAGAGTGAGCCATGCGTGTAGGATCGACAGGAAGGCAGCGCATGTGGAGTTGGAACAGAAAAACTGCAGATCACAGGGATCTGGCCTCCGTTATATCATCACATGTTTCATCAGATTGTTTGGGACTTGCCAGTACTTGATTGTCAGCACGGATCGTTGCTGCATTATTGCCTAAACTAATGTTTTGTGAATGTCGAGAAAGAGGCCAGATCCATTTTTGAAGTGCAGCAACGGTGAAGATAAAAATTTCAGATCCAGTTGGCAGAACCTTCACATGTAACTGCACGGACGTACGTATACGTACAACCAGTGATCTGATCCACATTATGCATTGTCTGTCATCAAGTCAACATATAGATTAAACAAAGGATGGTAATATATATACAAGAAAGAGAAAGAGCATCTGCTATCTTGAGGATCGAGCAAGATCAGGCCATATAGTTATGGATCTGACGTGCATAGAAAATAAACCATAACATTCATGCAGCAACTTGTGCTGCAGCAGTGTCCAATAATGTTACATAAAAAACAATGTCCAATAATGCTGGGTAGTAGGGTTCGCGAGATTTGAGAAAAAATAAAGGAGCTATGGCTCACCGTCCATGCCGCAGCACCGTGCATGCACAAGTGGCCAGCTGTGCATGGGCGTGACACGAGACGGCGTCCGCCTGCACGTGAGGACAGCACGGTGTAGCTTGTCGGATACAACCAGATCTGTCAGCAAAATATATTTGCCGTCATCAAGCTCTGTTCATTGCTGTAGTAATTACTGCATAAGGTTTTGAATTTTTACGGGGCCTATTTTGTTATGAAATCTTATATTTACTAATTTGAGGCTCCTTTTAGTGCCTCCACGTTAATCGAATGAAAATCCTAGAAATTACCACAAAAAAGCAAAACATCTAGCCGTCTATTTGGATGGTTATGAAACTACAGCCAATGAATCTAGCGTAAAATCCTACAAATTACCCACCACTGCCATTACAAATATTAACCCAAAATACCTCTACTATAGATCTCTAAATTACCCATCTTTAACACTAATGTTTTGGAAAAGCAATCTCTAACCCAACCGTGATTCAACACAATTTCCTTCCATGGTCAAAGAATCTGCGGCAAAGCCGAATAGTTAGGGATTTTGCGGCGATCTCGCACGTCGAGAAAAAACAAACAAGCGTGGAGCCGCGGAGCAGCATTCACCAATATCAATCATCGACTTTGTTGTGCCATCGCAAGGAGTGATCAAGCGGAAGGTGATCGTGTAGGAGTCTGCCGCTCTGTTGGAGACGAGCGCCGCTACCAGCATGGTGCTGATGAGGTACGTGTCCTTCGATCCAATCCAGTATAGTATAGCCGTACTGTATATATACTGCCCCACGCTGAAAATACGTCCACTGCTAGATGAATACGCTTGCAAGCCTCAACAACAATTTGGAACAACAGCTGTGTATGCCGGTATGCGTGCAATAATTTTGATATGCACGTGCATGCATGCATGCCCGGCCGTTTACATTGCAAATTGATTGGTGGTGGCACATATGCAACAACAGCAGCGGATGCCGAACGAACGCGACCTTCGATTCCATGCTCCAATGTACATATCCTAATTCGACGCCAGTAGCGGCTGCCGGACGTACAAAGACGCATATGTGGCGTACATCTTGGTGACGGTGCTGTTGCTGGCGGCGTAAACGATCCTGCTGGCCTGTTCGGAGCAGTTAATTCATAGTTTTATGTTGGTGACGGTGCTGATCTTGAAAAGCGGCCAGGCGAAGTTGCATCGATAGCATCAAGGAAAAAGGATAAATAGAGCACGATAATGCAAGAATAGGAATATGGATCAGGTTCGGTATGATACAGTTACGAGTATTGTGCAACTGAAGTCTTTGTTCCCTGCTGCGATAATAACTTCATTGATCATGGGAGCAAGTAGGTGGTTAGTCTAGACACAAACCTTTGATAAGGAGATCAGGATATCCTGGATAGAGCAACCAATGGTAGCGTTCCTGGACTTCCATTGCCAGGTATATACGTTTTTTTTAATGAATGTATATACATGTATTTTCACCACTACCTATCTACTGTCAAAATAATAGTACCAATATGTAAATGAGGTGCATAACTTTGTCTTTCTGTTGACCTAATTCTTTTTTTTTTGAGAAATTACACAGTACAACTCAGACACTCACAACGCACGCACACTCACCCCTATGAACGCACATACGCAAACCCTACCCCTATGAGCATCTTCGAAGACTGAGCCGGCAAATTCTCCAGATTCCCGAAGTCACCACTGGCGCCTCGCTGTCGACGGCCACGTCGCCTACCGCTGAAAGCACAAATGCCGTTAAATCCTAGAAAATTCGCTCCCACCGGGAGTCGAACCCAGGACCTCAAAGGTGCTACTCGGATGTCTTAACCACTAGGACCTAATTCATTTAACTTCAATCTTTAATTCTTGGAATTATGCTACCGAAACACTAGGGCTGATAAAAAAAATCGCTTCCTCTGGAATCCAACTAAGCTACTGGACCAAAGGTGACATGAAAAATCGACTCAAATTTCAACAAGAAAATCAATGATTAAATTTCAACTAAGCCACTGGATCAAATGGTGCATATGTGACTAGATAAAAAGGGCATGATCCTATAAGAATCTAATAAGATTGAGTAGAGTCTCAACTGATTGGCGCGTGGCCACTAAAATATGGAATGTTAATGCTAATAGGCGCGTGGCCACTAAAAATGTTGAGAGTGATTCAAAAATTGTTTGATAAACTCAGTGTCAAATTTAATCAATTGTTTTATTATTATTCAACAATTTGTTGATGTGGTCCTAGAAATTATTTACAATAGGATTTAAATTTGCTTCCATGCTTATAGACAATGCTTTAGATGGTGTTGCCCACAATGAGTGGAAAGAGCATAATGTATGAAATTACTTAACCACGATATTTTTTTACTCATCAAAGATGGCTTTTGATGATAAAAAAGATAGGTAAGTAAACAAAGAAATTTTCTGATCAGACGTGAGTGAAATCACCTTCTTTTTATCGCTACACACCTGTTTTCTGCCCTTTACTTTGTTCAGTTGTTTATAGTATGAAAAATTGGCATGCAGCCAACCATGTTGAACGGAGTGAGATTAGAAGCTGCTATATATAAACGTTGTTTAATTTGTGAGTTAATCAGCAAGGGAACCAGGGGTAGTGGTTGACTATGTAGTGTATTAGCAGAGTTAATATATATCATACTGCACAATTCTCCTACATATATATTAAAAGAAAAATGTAGTGAAAGATCACTCAAATAGAGCTGTACAATAGAGACATCATGCATGCATATACAGCTGCCGAGTAATTTTTTATTTAGTTTACGAACAGGCAACGTATCCTATGAGAACCAGGTTCGTGTGAGAACTATGAGAACTTCAATCTAAGCCACATGATTTTGATTCAATGGTGCGCTTGAATTCAGGTGGGAGGACTCTCCCTATGCGTCCCCCTTGGATCAAGATCATGTGGCCCAGATTGGAGTTCTCATAGTTCTAACACGAATCTAGTTCTCATAGGATACGTCGCCAATAAATAGACATAGCAATTATACTATTATTAATTTATTATTGTACTATGTATTTAAAAAATTTAAAGGTAAAGCTATAACGCCCATGTATAGTTAATTTAGTACTTCCATTATACTCTAAAAAATATGTTAATTATGAAGATAATCATATAGAACATTTATATAAAATGGTTGTCCTCAAAAGACAGGAGGTGGTGGGACATATTGACACCAAGCAATTTCTAATTTGTTGTTATTAAGGATGAATAAACTACATAAAAGATGTGTCATCGTATTTTCTTTATATGATTATGAATTCTAATTAGCCCCCCTCAATGCTTTACCATTGCAAACTCTTTTTGCTATTAAAAACCAATTCTCTGCATCATTGTTGGAGAAGGTATTTTATATTTTTTTAACAATGTAAGCAATTTAATTTGCAAACCATAAAAATCTTTTTTGCTAATAGGGAATTTATCAGTCACAAATTTCTATTATATGTACTATATCTAACATTGCTAGCCCGTGTAGGTGCACGGGTTGATAGGCTAGTTAAGAGAATCTTGATCAGGCAAAAAAGGCAGTTTTTTTCAGTTTGTTTGAGACCAACCTCTTCAGGAGGCTCACCTTAGTTTGAGACCAACCTCCGATCTGAAGGAGTTGTGTTCCAGATGTGCAATGATCCCTCCATGTTTTCCTGACAAACTTCCTGCCTAGTTCCTGGCTGCTAGCTAGAAGATGGACAAGGAACATAGACATGGTGGCGAGGAAAATAATTTGGTTCTAAGAGCTTGAGAATAAGAAAATTGTGAAACGATTCCCACATACACTTCCATTTTTATATTTTGAAGATTATTTTCTGCGGAACAGTTCAGTTGAGGATTATCTTCATGCCAATAATTTCGTGATATATTATCAAATAGTTATGACATTTATGAATTTTTCTATGGACTTCCTACCCATTATTTCCTCTATCATGGTTGTCCTAATAGGCTAATAGTGCTCTCTCTATGAACCTGCTATCGAATATCACGCAGATACGTATCTAAACGTGATATTGACATTTGATATAACATCTCTATGGACCTGTTAATAAATCTCGACAGAAAACAGAGAGCCTAAGATCTGTGTGACCAAGTGTTATCGGGACTGTTGAACCATAAGTGAATTGCCCACCTTTCCCCACCAGCTTAGGCTTTTGGGTGAACTGGTTGGTGCATGCAACTCTAACATGGTATCAGAGCCAAAGGTCTTTAGTTCAAGTCCTGGTGACCGCATATTCCGCTGCGCCGCTCCTATTTCCACGTTTGCACCCACGAGAGCTGCACGTGAGGGGGAGTGTTGAACCATAAGTGAATTGCTCACCTTTCCCTACCAGCTTAGGCTTTTGGGTGAACTGGTTGGTGCATGCAACTCTAACAGGGACCAACAGTGACCAAAATGTCTTCAATCTAAATTCTGATAGGTACCCCACATAATGGGCTGCTTGTCATATTCAATAAATTGACGTGAACTAGACCACAATCATGGGGAAATTCATTGTCTCAAAAATGCAACCAGATTTTGTTTCTATATACTCCTGGCTGCTAGAGTTTCTTGCATTCTTTCTTTCTTTGTCAAAAGTTCAACAATGTGTATATTATTTTACATGGACAAGAAAAAATCGAAGTACTCAAGTCGTTTTCTATGATGGAAGAAATGTGAATGCCTTTTGACCACCTTTTCAAGCCCGTCGCTTTCAGGTTTATGTATGGAGCCAGAAAGCTCCGGAGAATATTCCGTGAGAATTGTTCTGAAGGGACGATTTTGGAGGAACATTACTCTGATTTTTGTCTGGCTACACTGTGCCTACATGCATGGAATCGGTATCGGATAAAAATTGTTGTACCACATTCTTGATTGAACTGAACGGTGCCCTGAAAGTGAGTTCGTTATAGTACTTGGATTTTCACATGATCCACACAGAATGGTTCAGCTCTGAAAGCCTCAACTTAAATAGCTAGGCACTATTATTTATATAAATTCTCCAGCACAAAAAATGGTTCCACTGAAGTTCACTAGAACAAAATGATTTTGTTGAATATATATGTGCTGGCAGTCATTGTTGTTGGACAATGTTTTGTTTTGTATTTCTCTGTGCGGTTGTGCAACTATGGCGCTTGAGCAACCATGCACATTTTGGGCAGATTTCTCATCGCATGGGAAGATCTTCTACAAACAAAAAAAAATCTTGTAATTCAGTGCAAATCATTTGGTGGACGTACGCCCTGCCCTTACTTGCTTACTCGCAAGGCCTGGTCAGTACACTCTGGAATCTGAACTTTCAAACAAATCTCAATCCTCCCATCAAAATCACCACGAATCCGAAGCTTTCAACGAAATAGTGAACCTTTCACTTCAAATTTCAGACAACTGAATCCCATAAACAGAAAATCCAAACCAAACAGGATGATAAAGAGGGGCTCAGGAAACTAGCCAAATTGGGTCGGCAGATCAGTAAACGCCAGCCGTGAGGTAGAGGGTGACGTCAACGGCCGTTGCTTGGTGAGGGAGGCTAATCAAGTGGTTATTGATGCTTTCCCATGATCACGCGGCCAGGACAACGGGAAACAAATGAAAAAGTTTAAGTGGAGTACCAAATTGATTATATATATGTTAATTAAGCCGGCCGTTTTTGCAGTGAGCTATCCATGGCAGTCACACGACCGGCACTAACCTACCTACCGCTTGCTCGGCTGCGGCGCCGGCCACGACCACCACCACGGAGGAAGCTTCCATTCGATCACAGGAAACTCTTCTTTCCTCTCGCCTTCTTTTAAGTTGACTTCAGTTGTCATTTTCCATTGCATATCAGCATATACATATATGCATTCATATAGCAGCCTCGGTACGAAGAAGCGAAAAATATTTGAGCATGATGTGACAAGAAATATACTTGTACGAAAAGATAATCTTTGTATATTATAGTACCATACCATGGCAATTGCAACTTCTCTTGCTTGTTCACAAGTTTGAGTTGCACTCTCTCACGCACCTATAGACTATGGGCCCTTTTTTTTTAGCACAAATAGACTACGGGCTTAAATTGTGCTCCTGAGTCATTCTATTCCAGGCTTCCAGCCAATTACTTGGGTTCGGCCTAAGATAGGGGAGCTGAAACATCTGCCCCAGACCCCAGTTCAAGCCCATCTTTCATGACTGGGCCGGGCTGATCTGATCTGACCCGTCTTCTCAGTTCTCACACACAATATCCGACGCTGGGCCCTCCTGCTCGCGCTCGCTCCCGGGTCCCAGCCATGGCGAATCCCCGCGGGGCCGCGCCGCTCCTCCGCCCCCGCCTCCGGCGGCTCCTCCGGTCGCCGATGTCGAGCTGCGCGTGCCTCCTCCTCGCCTTTTCCGCGCTTCTCCTGCTCTCCTCCCTGCGCCAGGTCGCACAGGTCGACTTCCCCCGCCCGGACCTGCCCGGCCAGGTCCGTTTCGTGATCCCCCTACCCTCTGCTTCTTTTACTTGCTTACTGCTATTGTAGTTTCGCCGCACGAATTGGTGCGTCAGGATTAGGTCCTCGAGGGCAATGAATCTGTTGCCTGGAAAATCAATTTGCCTTGGTTTATGCTCATGTTGTAAAGAAATTTCAGCTCATGTCTTGGGAGATTTGTGTCGCCAAAATAGTACCAGAATGAAGCATTCGTTGTTTAACCTGTGACTAAAAATAGATAAACCAAAATATTTTTGCTATGGGAAGTGTCTCAGAAATGTTAAGCTAGGGGAGCTTTAGAAGGACATAATTGCAAATCTGATGCTTATGTTTTCCATATGTTTGTTGGATGGTCAAGTTACATACACTATGGAAAATGATTTTTTGTATGCTTATTTATGCTATTAGAGCTTATGCTCCAAATGTGCAAAAGACTTCCAGACTTGGCTCATATTTATTTGAGTGTTAAACATCTAAGTTTAGTTTGGGTACTGGCCATTTCTGTCAAAAGGAGGCAGATTTATTCGTAGAGGGCAGTGATAGTGCTGTTTTGCAAATCAGATTATCATTGAACTGCAGATTTGATTTGATTTTCAGGTGTCAAGTGACAAGCTGTGGGCTTCAAATAGCTACGGTTATCATTCTTGTGTTACACCAACCTCTAGATATAAGGGTAATTTTCTACATTTTGCACTAGTTTTTCTATCAATACCTGGATGATTTTCTTTTCACTTTCTAAGATTGAATGCTCATAGTGCCTGTAACATAAGTGCTAGTCACAGTCAATTTTAAGGTAGAATTTAGTGAAGATTCCGTCCCTTCGTCCAAATGCTTCTTAGTCCTGACTTCTTTTTATCTTCTCCTTTTCTACATTGTTGTAATTCCTTCGCTGGTTTAAATAAGTTGATTTTCCTGTAAGCGAAATGTAGTGGTAATATTTTCTTCGATAGGATCCTTCTTTTCTGGCTCTAACATTGCCTTTCGCTTTATCAGTTCCCATAGAGTCAGATCGCTATATGACTGTCAGAAGTAATGGAGGGCTCAACCAAATGCGCACTGGAGTAAGCCCATGACAACAAAACTTGATTTTTAGCTTCATTTATCTCACACATGCAAACATGAATTCTCATCTGTAAAACATAGAGCTGTTGAAATGACTATTATCATGTTGCTTGTACGAGTATTATTATGTTGTTCCTCATTTCTGTATGAAATTTTGGAAATAGTATAAACCGAGATCTATTTGGATAATTTTCCTTTGGCAGATCTGTGATATGGTTGCAGTTGCCCGTTTGGTGAATGCAACACTTGTTATCCCTCAGTTAGATAAGCGATCCTTCTGGCAAGATACAAGGTGCTGACTGTTAGGATGTAGTTGAATGATTCTTGTGTCCTTTATTTTCTGTGGTTAACAGTTTGCATTACTGTTTACAGTAAGTTTAAAGACATCTTTGATGAGCCTCATTTTATTAAAGCTCTGGAAGGGGATGTCCACATTGTGACTGACTTGCCAGAAAGCTTGCAATCTGCTCCAAGAGCCCGTAAGCACTTTACATCATGGTCTAGTGCAAGTTACTACGAGGAAGTGAAAGAGCTCTGGAAGGATCACAAGGTAATTCTTGAATTTTCCTGTACTGATTCCTTCATTAGTTGTGCATAAGAACTAGCTTTTGTGATGTAATAAAAAATTGCCTTCATATATTCTATGAAACTAGCCAAACTAGAGAACTAAGTGTTTTTCTTATCACTTAAACATATTGAAACAGTGTGATACGATAAGTTGGTTTAGTTTGTTCCTGATACTGATGTTTCATGATAGATATTAACTTGATACAAATTGTTGCCAACATTATTATTACTTCCCATATCCCATTTTGTAAGGCGTGGTTTGACTTGCATGGTCATCCAAGTTCGACTTTCACCACGAATTCCTCTTGTAATACGTTGATACTAGATACATAATCATATGGGTATATACATTGAAATACAAATCTAATGGTACCATTTTTTTTTCATAAGCAAGTTGCAGACATTATCTGGGTCCATATAAAAGTGTTTCTTCTACCTGGATCTGAATTTGAAACTCATTTACATGATCTCGCTTCACTATTTCTTGCAGGTAGTTCACATCCCGAAATCTGACTCCCGACTTGCTAACAACGGTCTTCCAATTGATATCCAGAGATTGAGATGCCGCTGTCTTTACCAAGCTCTACGTTTTTCAGATCTGATTGAAGACCTAGGAAAGGCATGAACAATTCTTAATAGCATGTACATTTCTTTCTACTCAGGATCTGCATTGTAGTTTTCAAATTCGCAGCCGGAGATTTATGGCATTTTCTAAACTAGGTTCTGAGCCAACGTAACACTTACACAACAGAAGCTAGTGGAGCGTCTAAGAACTCGTGGAAAATTTATGGCGCTTCATCTACGATATGAAAAAGATATGCTAGCATTTACGGGATGCACTTATGGTCTGAGTGATTCAGAAGCAAATGAGTTGAAAATTATGAGGTACTAGCAGCCAAAACACATTTATACAATTCTATTTCTACACTCTTGTATTAATTTTCTTTCTCATGTCAAAAGAGAGAGCACAAGCCACTGGAAATTGAAGGACATTAATTCAACAGAACAAAGATCTGAAGGCAATTGTCCACTGACGCCAAATGAGGTGGGGATTTTTTTGCGCGCAATGGGCTATCCTGAGTCCACATGGATCTATCTTGCAGCTGGTGAAATTTATGGCGGTGATAAGTACATATCAAAACTGAGGTCGTACTTCCCTAATTTGGTAACCAAGGTTGTTAGCAATTTGCACGTTTTGTAGATTTTATGGACAGCTTCCAATCTATGCTTCTAAATTACATGTTCTTTTGCAGGAGATGTTAGCGACCAAAGAAGAGCTTGAGAAGTTCAGCAATCATGCTTCTCAAGTTGCTGCCCTTGATTACATAATTTCAGTTGAAAGCGATGTATTTGTTCCATCACACTCAGGCAATATGGCAAAAGCTGTAGAAGGCCATCGTCGATTTCTGGGGCATCGCAAAACTATCACTCCGGATAGGTAAACATAAGAATGTTCTCTTGAACATGTTTTTCTTTATCTGATCTTACTATTTCCCAGATCTATGGTTTATCTTTTTTCCCCCTCATTTAACTTATTTGCATTATAAATATTATCCTCCCAAAATAAGGGTTTCATGTAAATAAGGTAGCAGTGATCTCAAAAATGTTGTTTATGTTTTTTTCCCCTTCACATCTGCTCATGTGGATGAAGTTAGAGGTCCATTAGTGGTAATCTATTCTTCTTTACTTGCATTTGTATTGATATATGGTATCTATCAATCTTTGTCTGTTCATCTTAAGTTAATATTTATTTGTATTTCAACACAGGAGAGGATTGGTGGAACTCTTTGATTTACTGGAAAAAGGGGTGCTCATGGAAGGTCCAAAGCTGTCCTCACTTGTTACTGATATGCATAAATACAGGTGATTCTATTTTACACTAACTGTTGTATAGTACTTTTGTTCCACAACTTACAGATTATTGTCCTAAGAATGCTTTACTTTGTTTGCAGACAAGGGGCTCCTAGGAAGAGATATAGCTCCTTACCAGGAAGCAAGGGCAGGGCACGTCTTAGGACTGAGGAATCTTTTTATGAAAATCCACTTCCTGAGTGCATTTGTCTGACTGGGAAGCACTGACTGATGCCAATTTTGTAGGTACGCCACTATCCTACTCTATTTGTACATGAGCATGTCAGAGAACCTATTGAATGAACTGTTGCTTGTTCTTATTTGCAGCTACATACAACACCTTCTTATTTGCAGCTACATACAACACCTTCTTATTTGCAGCTACGTACATCACCTTAGGTTACGCTGGAACTGCTGCAGGCATCCCTTTGGTCATTGGGTCTCTGATTATGCTTTTATATGAATACAAGACTGATAATCCATGACGCACGTCAGTATAGAATTTCTTACCTCCGAAGACAAACATCCATTGACCCTGTAGGCCCAGATGGAGGGACGGCAATTGTACATGAAACAGTTCATTGCTACTAAGTAGTGAGATTTGATATGTAGATCTTAGACATGGAATTTTTGAACAAATGATATGTACCTTTTAGATTATCTGTTTCCTTCGGGCACTAACTAAATTTTTGTAATTTATGTATGGCCCTCTGAGGAGGAACTTACACACTGTTGAACTGCCTCATTTTCTCAGTTTTTTTTGTGCTCATCAAAACTGATGTTTACTATCCTCTCTTAATAATATAGGCAATAGCACTCATGTCCTAATTCAATTCTCACAAACAGGTACCATTAAAAAAAATTATATGGAACCCTACACGACACGGAATGATTCTGCTATTTGCTTCAGATCCTTATAGTTTTTCTTCCATTGCAGCCCTGCATAAATTCACACTTGTTAAGGGTTTGAAAGTGCCAATGAATTGTCACATATGTTGAGATACAAACAATGTGCTTACCGTTTGCAGTTACACTGAATAGATATAGCCTGTTTCCAGCAGCAGTAGCTGTAATGAACACATGGGGTGGTTCCAGCTCAAACTGGTAGTAAGTTCTTCCTGAATGCTCTGCAGTGGCCGAGGCCAAGACCTTCCCTTCCACGTTCTCTCCGATGACTTCTGGCCCAAAGGCATTGATCACCTTCTCCGGTGTGCCTATCTTTTCGATAGTCGCATCATCGAGATCATCTGAGTAGCAGGATCAGCAGCAACAATATATCAACAGCGTAACAAAGCTACCATTTACATCCCGTAAAGATCTTACATTACAGTATTTCCTGTAGGATATGTTCCCCACCTGCAAACCTGCGAACCGGTGCTACGATGACAAACAATCGACCCTGCTTCGAGTTTGCAAACCGCAGGTCAATCTCTGTGCCACCAAGGTCAGCAATGGACACTGGGACCTGAATTGGAGCCATGGTAACATCAACAACTTAGCATCACAATGTGGCTGTGTTCTGTGGAACTGAAAGTTCTGTCAGTAGATTCAGGTTTCACCTCGTCCCAGCCATCAGGAACTTTGAAGCTGTAGGGTATGATTGGGCTCCAGCCGACTCCATGACCACCGGACTTGTCGTCTGGTCTGCGGTATGTTCTCCAACCTGTCTGAACAATCAGCATCATGAAAAGAATTCAACAAGTTTCAGACAAAATGGCAGGTATGGCTATCTGAACCTTTGTGTAATTTTTCCACTAGACAATACATAATACTGCACTGTGATGATGCTATTAGTTGCTTGTCACGAAATCTAACTTCTAAAGCATTTTCATACAGAGTTCTTTTCTGGAACATAAGTTGTAGAAAGCTGAAAACTTTTGAAAACTTATCATCAAGAGTTCTGAGTCTGTCATAACTGAGATAAATTAAATTCAGGTATTCAAAGAGGGCTTAGGAGCACAGGGCATTTGTTTGTCTGTAAACTATAAGTTCTGAACTTCTCCAACAAACCCAAAACACCATCCAGATTCAAACATAATGATATGTACAAAGAAAGATAATCCCGGAGGTTGACAAACAGGAGGGAACCGGAATTGCAGAAGCATGAACTTACCATTTTCGTCAGGTTCAGACAGCCCTGGGATCCTCCCTGCCAGCAGGCCCTGGGTGGCTGCCAGGCCATTACCAGCAAAACCAAGCACTGAAACTCCACAGGCCGCAGCGGCCGCAGATGCCAAAGCACGCCTCCTGCCCACCATTGCTACCCCCTCCCCTTCCTCCACCTCATGTGACGCTGATGGGATGGGCCCACTGCGGCACTTCACAGTTGCTGCTGCCCTGCCCTTGGTGAGGCGGCTCTGCTTTGCGAGGAGCAGAGAGGAGCCTGGAGAGAACAGCACTGTGCTGCTCATCTCTGCAAGGAAAAGTGAAATTGCTTCTCCTCTATAATTCCTAGGTTTTGCCACAATCTGGTTGTTTCTGAAGAGCTTTGGTACTGGTTTCGCCTAGAATGATTTCAGCATTGGTTGTTTCTGACAAAGCTTTGGTTCGGGTTTTTGCCGAGAACGATTTCAGCATTGTTTCAGTTCTGGTTCATGTTCTCTAGGCTGTTTTGGACCACAAGACATGAGTGGACAGGAAGGTTTCAGAGTTCAGGAAAAACTCCTCACCTAGATTGTTTGGGTGTGGCCTGGCCTGGCCTCGTAACTTCTCCCGACCGCCCAACGCACACCACCCCCTTTTTGTTTATTCTGCAGGTATAATCTGAGGAACAAATCAAATATTAGAAGAACAGCATATGCTTTATTTTCTTCACGCAATTCTCCAGCACGACAGATGGTTCTTGTGGTGCAGGGTACAACGTGTGTAAGACAAAGTGTCATATGATGGATGTCTTGTGTGTGCGTGTGGTTTCTGACGTATCTGAACTTAGAACACTAGTTTTTCAACATCTTCACGTTTGAATATATCTTCAAGGCTCCTCGCAAAAAAGAAAAGAAAAAGAATATCTCTTCAAGGCAGACACGACACGCGTCCCACGATTTAACCCTTCATCCCAGAAATAAATTTTCAATGACTCGTCTAGAAGTTCTGAATGTAGCCGTGAGGGCATGCTAGTAAATTCTTAATTCATGCATAGCTGCTTCGATTTATTTGACAGTGTTTTTGAATATTGTTAACTGTTTTCTTACCATGCATGTTGTAACAAATTGCAAAATCAGAAAACAGAAAAATACGGTAGCTTCACCAGAGAAAATATGCAACAAACCGGTGACATGCCATAAAAATTTGTTGAGTCATAATCCGAGGTCACATATATTATCCATATTTTTCACGCCTCTTTTATAAATTAGAAAATTATGGTAGCACAGCAGAGCAAATTGCCCCGCAATGCTGTACCAGTAGCTGAGTCGTCCACGATGGCAGTTTACAACCATGAATTTGTAGGTCACTGAGAATTCTGGTTTGTCCAATTGTCTCATGTGTGCCGGACTAGCGTCAAAAGAAAAACTGCTTTCTGGCCTCCTAAATCCTTTCATATCAGCATGGATGCGAATAGCGAGACGTCTTACAGGTAACTCGAGAATACTATTATTTGTTCGCAGAAGAAAATTACTCCCTCCGTCCACAAATATAGTGTCATTTTAGTTTTGTCCTAAATCAATTTGACTATCAATTTAGAGAAAACTATAAATATGGACAACACAAAAATGATGCCACTAGATTCATTTTGAAATGAAGTATCATAATATATAACTTTTTTTAGTTTGAAACAATATACATTTATCTATCTTGTTGGTCAAAGTTCAAAAATTTGACTTAGGACAAAAGTAAAATGACACTATATTTGTGGACCGAGGGAGTATTAATTAAAAATGTTATTTTATGATCATGTATATAATGAAGTAACCTATGAGCTATCAGAAAATGAGAGAAAATGATTGATTTCTGCTCTTTTTTTTTTTCTGTGGACACGCCCAATTTGTTCAGCTAAAACAGATCAATCATAGAACCACTAGGAACTGACTCATTAGTTTTTACATGATGCGTAACTGAGCTGTAATTCTACATGATAAATTAGCAAACCCATGCAGATATATCCAGGTCAATTTCCATGAAAAAAAAATCCAGGTCAATTGTCACAAATTGGATCTCAAACATCTTAGGAACTGCAACTTCAGCTATACTGCTCAATGGTGTGCCTGGCAAAACATTTCACTGCAGGAGGGGAGTAAGGCAGGGTGATCCTCTATCACCCCTGCTCTTTGTACTGGCAGCAGACCTACTTCAAAGCATACTGAACAAAGCAAAAGATCAAGGACTGCTAAAGCTCCCAATACCCAATTTGCAAGATCAAAAATTCCCAATCATACAGTATGCAGATGATATTATACTAATCATGGAAGCATGCCCTCGTCAATTGTTTGTTCTCAAAGCTCTGCTTAACACTTTTGCAGACTCCACAGGGCTAAGAGTGAATTACCACAAATCTGTAATGGTTCCTGTTAATATCGACCAAGATAGGCTGCAGCATCTAGCAAACACCTTCAACTGCAAAGCTGGCACACTACCTTTCACTTATCTGGGACTACCCTTCGGATCAAAGCAACCCACTGCTGAAGACTGCTTACCCCTGGTTTCCAGAATTGAGAGAAGACTCACGGGCACAGCAAATTTCCTTAATCTAGGGGGGAAGCTTCAACTCCTAAACTCTGTAATCACAGCTCAAGCTACCTTCTTCATGTGCACATATAAATTGCCAGCCTCCATTACAAAGCAAATTGAAGCATATAGGAAACACTGTTTATGGAGAGGGTCACTTCTGAATGCAAAGAAACCTCCAAAAGCGGCTTGGAAAATGGTTTGTCGACCAAAAAAGCAAGGAGGGCTTGGTGTGCAAAGATTAGTAACACAAAATGATGCTCTGCTCCTCAAAAACCTGCATAAGTTTTATTCAAAGGCAAATCTGCCATGGGTCAACCTATTATGGAACAAGGAAAAGAGGGTCCTTCTGGTGGCGCTGTGTACTCAAACTACAGACAATTTACAAAGGACTAGCACAGGCACAAGTTCAGGATGGGAAGTCTGTACTATTTTGGCATGATGTGTGGAATGGCTTATTACTGACAAGGCAATTTCCAGAACTTTCCTCTTTTGCAAAAAGTAGCAACATCTCGGTACAAAAAGCTCTGCAAACTGAACTAATAGGACTCTTCCACCTACCTTTATCCATAGAGGCATATCAACAATTTCAACAACTGGAAATATTGATGCAAGGAATTCAATTAACAGAAGAAGCAGATTTATGGATTTATATCTGGGGCAACCAAGGATTCACATCTGCAAAAGCATACAAAGCTATGATGGGCCAGATGGAGATACATCCAGCCTACTCCTGGATGTGGAAATCATCATGTCAACTGAAACATAAAGTATTCTTCTGGCTTCTACTCAAGGACTGACTCAACACAAGAAACTTATTAAGAAGGAAAAGTATGAATCTTGATTCCTATACATGTGAGCTCTGTATTAGGCAAAAAGAGGAAACACTACAACACCTCTTGTTGGACTGCAGTTTTGCCAGAAACTGCTGGGCATCGATTGGCATCAACATCACCAGGAGAAGACAACCCACTCAGGCTATAAAATTCTTCAAAAGGGCACTGAATGTCCCATTTCACATGGAGATCGTTATCTTAATGGCTTGGAGCATCTGGACGACAAGGAATGACTGGCTCTTCAATGACATTGATCCAACAGTGGAAGATTGCAAAAGGAAATTCATCAGAGAGTTCAAGCTTCTGTTGCACAGAGCAAAAAAGAAATATTTCCCTCAAATTGAAGAATGGCTTCACAGCATTGCTTAGCTAGTCTCATCTTTGTCGTCTTACTTTGTTCTAGTCTAGTTGTTTGCTTCTCAGTTTTAGTACCCTGTTGTTTTCCTTTTTTCATGTTCTTCAGATACCTGTACTCTTTCTCTTATTTCAATATATTATAATCAGTAGGGGGTCACCCCCCTCCTGTTCCCATCAAAAAAAAATAATTTGTCACGCATTCTATTCAAAGCTGGCAGAAACAAAAACTTCTCGATGAATTGGCAGATTAAAACATGTGTTTCTGTTAAGTTGTATGCACCAACCAGTTGCACCCAAAAGCCTAAGCTAATGGGGAGAGGTGGGCAATTCACTTATGGTTCAACACTCCCCCTCACGTGCAGCTCTCGTGGGCGCAAACGTGGAAATATGAGCGGCGCAGCGGAATATGCGGTCACCAGGACTTGAACTCAAGACCTTTGGCTCGATACCATGTTAAGTTGTATGCACCAACCAGTTGCACCCAAAAGCCTAAGCTAATGGGGAGAGGTGGGCAATTCACTTATGGTTCAACAGTTTCTCATCGTCTAATTTCCCCTATGTTCGTCATAGTTGCTGAATTTCCTGGAAACCGAGTTTTTCGTAGTTAGGCTAGCCTAAACTTTACACGCTAGAGCAATCCTCAATGATAGTTATTTGACTAGACTGAGCATTTATGTTTAGCAGTACATGGAACAGAGCACTTGTGTATCCGAGTGCTGAGAAAAAGAAAAAAAAAGAAGAAATTATTTTGTCAAGCTTGATCAATCTGAAAATGAGATCGAACGTCAATCTATGAGTGCTTCATACTTGCTACCTGCTTGGAACGCGAAATGCCAATCACCGATCTCAATAGTTTTCGTCTACATGCGACAACTATTCTGGGTCAGACTCAGGTAGCAAGACATTGGTTTCAGCAAGCACAACATGACCAAAGAGGGGGGTTATACTAACAGATTGCAATCACCTTAGCTGGCATCTTCCGTACGGTTTAGTTCCTTAATTATCCCACAAAATAAAAAGTTGGCCAAGTTGCATGCATATTATTGTGTATTACTGTTTGACAAAGAGGTGTACTTCACAGGCTTTTGGCCTATGGCTAGACCAATAAAGCCATAAGTGATCATTTGATCCATTATTGTGTTTCTTTTTGTTTGTATGTGATCATGCTATGGAGTATGGATGATTAGATGAGATGCCATAATATTCCATGAGGAGCCCATACAAGAGAATAAGGATCATCAGGTGATAACCACATTTTTTTTCCAATTTTTTGCAAACTGTTTGCGTCACACACTTCCCTTCTCATTTTAACCTTGGAGACGACTGAAGTTTCAAGAAAAGCAGATGTCTTCTTATTTTTTTGCGGGGAAAATATCAGATGTCTTCATATGTGTTTTATGCTTAGCTGATGGCTGAAACATTGTTTTATATTGTTCTATAAATTCAAGGGTATTAACATTTTTTCTAGGGTTCTTGTAACGATATTATTTCTATGGATGGTAAACAAAATAACGAAATGACAAACTTTTGGCCTAATGGTTCACCTCAAATTATTAAGAGCTCATGATATCAAAATACACTCAAAGCATGACTTATATATGAGCCACAACTGAGCAATTACATTGCTTAATGATGCTAATAATTGACACGATGATTTTGATGATAACCACTCAATTGGTGATTTCAAAAATATCTTACCAAATTGTAACCAATGAGACCATCCATAATTACGTTCTTTTTTTCACAGGGGAGAATTAATTGCCCCTTTTTGTTATCAAGATAATAAAAATAAATTCCTCACAAATCCGCTTAGAGGAAGCAGACATGTGTTACAAGCCGGTAAATGGGGCAGCTAGATAAGACTATTACACAAGTGAGAAGACATGACTTATATTCAGCTTGAGATTTCTAGGAGCATATGATTGGAGCTAGGTTGTTCTAAGTGATCATCTACCTCGAGCCTCATGTCCAAGTTTGCATAAAAGACTCATATTCATTTTTATGATGACCTTTAGAACCAAGACCTTGTTTTTTTCCTATGGAAAATATAATTTGGGTCATTTCACTAAGATATAGTTTTTTTTTGGTTTTGCCACGTTGTCAGAAAATAATTCCCCTTTCTTTGTCCATTTTTTTAATCTCATATTTTAGTAATAATAATATCGGCATGTGGTACGTCGGCACATTTGATAGGCTAGATTCAATCAAATTGATCTACCCCCAATAGAAATAGAACCTCCCTCTCAGATATATAATTTCTTACCATTTTTATGTTCTAGATTCTCCCAACCACATGGCCACACTGCTCAGCATTTGATAAGTAAACCCCAATTTAATAATGAAAGAGGTCTGCATAGCTGCTGACTCATTATCTCGCATAATGACCTAACTTTTATACAAATTTATGTTAAAGATATAAATTAGTTCATATAGGTGCAACAAGAGTTTCATATTATTTTTCCTTTTCCATATCATTCTGCGGATACAAGATTGTACTCCGTATCATTTGCCAGGACAACAACCACTTATCAAAAAATATGTGGAACTAAACACATTATTAGATCATTCTACTGAGCTTTCCAGATCATTTTTATGAGATCAGCAGAATGATCTTTGTGAAAAGATTTCTTACAATTCCTTTGCAACTATTTCATGAATCCTTCAACTTGCATCATAATCTTAGTATTTATTAAGTTCTTGTCAATGTCAAGCAAGGATCAGTGTACCAAGATTACCCCTCTCTTGGTGCGCTGCTCTTTGCTTGACAACAGCTATATATGTCGCGCGCCTCATTCAATCTAATAAGCTGGGATAATCTCCATCTTCTCCCTTCTTTGTGCGACATGTGGCAGCTTTGTGCGTTATGGGAAGCTGTGATGCACCGCCGCCCCTGACGGCCGGACTATCACGTCGGAGATATGCACGAGAGTTCCACATATCTGCATGATTATTATATGATATTTGCACTGGTCCTTTTTCTTCTGTTGTTAGGCCAGTCTCAATGGGGTCTTTCATTTGCATTAAATTCTTTGCCATGTGTACATCTTTTGCTGATTTGGCAAGTTAATTATGATGAGAGAGATGAGAAACTTTCATATTTTGTGAGAGGTCTTTCATCCAAATGAAAGGAAGCTGGCTCCCTTTCCTAAAACTAGTCTTGGAAAGAGTGCAATGAAAGGCCCCATTGAGACTGGCCTTAATGCAATCATACCTTGAAATTAGCCATGTGTTTACGCGTAGGTGTACGTACGTACGTGAAGTGTGAACCAGACCTTCAGGTTTGTGCTGTGGCTGTAGTACCTTGTCCGGCCCACACGCTTGAATCAGCTCATGCATGCAAAGCACATTAAACGAGTTGGAAAAATGGAAATCTTCGCCCTACGTCCAATCTGACGCAAGAAGGTCTAGTAGTTGCCCATGAATGCTCACTGAAACGCAGGAATGGCCAATTGGCTACCATCACCACAAGGAAGGAGCGATCGGCTTGACCTGGCATTAAATTAAGCGCGCAACCACTCCTTTTCCATTCCCATTCCCCGTTCCTATCGTCGTCTTCCTCGAGACGTTCAAATACATGTACAGTTCAACAGCTTGCTATATATACGTGTGCCCATGCAAAGCTTTGAAGCCACACGCAGAGGTTGCAGAAACATATACATACACACATATCATACGCAATTAGAAGCATCGCTGTTAGCCATTGCCATTGACGTTGATACTGATAGGTATTGTGATCGAAAGATCGAGGGTACATTACAATGCCGTCCTTGCGAGAAGCTGTAGCCCTGGAGGCCAAGGACGACATGGCGACACTGCTCAGCCTTCTCCGTGTCACGATGTCGGAGGAGAAGGCCGGAGCGGCGCGCGTGGCGGAGGAGAAGGTGGCGTGGCTCCGGTCGCAGTTGATCGGGAACGACGTCGAGTTCGACACGCCGTTCGGAAGGCGCAAGCTCACCTACGCCGACCAGACGGCGTCCGGCCGGAGCCTCCGGTACATCGAGGACTACATCGTCAAGGAGGTGCTCCCCTTCTACGGCAACACGCACACCGAGGACAGCCACGTCGGGAGCAAGACGACGCGGCTCGTCCACAAGGCGACGCGCTACGTCAAGCGGTGCATGGGCGCCGGCGCCGGCGAAGCGCTGCTCTTCTGCGGCGCCGGCACGACGGCGGCGATCAAACGCCTGCAGGAGGTCATCGGCGTGGCGGCGCCGTCCGCCGAGCTTCGCCGCCGCCTCGCGCCGCAGCTGCGCGCCGACGAGCGGTGGGTGGTCTTCGTCGGGCCGTACGAGCACCACTCGAACCTGCTGTCGTGGCGGCAGAGCCTCGCCGACGTCGTCGAGATCGGCGTCGACGCCGACGGGCTCGTCGACGTCGCCGCGCTCCGGCGTGCCCTCGGCTCGCCGGAGTACGCGGACCGGCCGATGATGGGGTCCTTCTCGGCGTGCAGCAACGTCACCGGCATCGTGACCGACACGCGCGAGATCGCGCGCGTTCTGCACGAGCACGGCGCGTTCGCGTGCTTCGACTTCGCCGCCAGGTGAGAGGAAGGCCAATAGAACTACGCAAACCTCTTGCTTATTTTTCATGTGACAAAATTTATTATTATTGTTTTTTGGATATATGCATGGCGCTGATGGGCTTGACATTTCCAATTCTTTTTGTCCATTTCAATTCTCAATTCGGTTTAAGTACGTGTCGTGTCTCTTTCACTCGAAGTTTAGTACGGGATGCAGTCGTATTCCAGCTACTAGCTTTGATGTTTGCAGGCCTGACAAGCAAACATTAATTTTTTGCATTAAGAACAACCAATATAGTGTCTGAAATATATTTGCCTGCCTCATCCATACAGCTAGTTTTTTCTACTCTGCATTGAATACGACGCCAAATGGTGACTTGTGAAGTATGAACTGCAACTATGTATGTTGACTTGCTCTGAATCTTGTTTTGCCGTGTTGAAGTAACCTAAACTAGTATATCTTTTCCTCTGACAAGGCATCAATGGCCACGGAACCTTGCCATATATATTCAATGGAGTATTTTTTTAAAAAAATCAATTTTTTTCACAACAAAGAGATTTCATTCTTGAATCCCTAATCGAAGATCATAGTGGACAAACTGGCTTGCATACTTCACTTGTTCCCCATCATGCATGTGCATCAAGAAACTCCATGACCAACTCAATGTTTCTAACTCGTTCCATTTGAATAGTGGCCCATATGTCAAGATCGACATGAAGTCCGGTGAAATCGATGGGTATGACGCCGTCTTCCTTAGCCCGCACAAGTTTGTCGGCGGCCCAGGCACACCAGGCATCCTTCTGATGAACAAAGCACTGTATCGACTCAGTTCCCAGCCTCCCTCCACATGCGGTGGTGGCACTGTGGCTTATGTGAACGGCTTCAATGAGGAGGTGAGAAAGTACATAAGCTCAGCACTGGCAGCATTGTATTCAACAGTTCATGCCGGTGTCTCAGAATCTGATCAAATTATCATGTACAATTTGTAGGACACGTTGTACTATGATGAAATTGAGGAGCGAGAGGATGCTGGAACACCACCGATAATCCAGAAGATCCGTGCATCACTTGCCTTTTGGGTCAAGGAGTACATTGGATATGACAACATGAGTCTCCGAGAGCAAGTGTACTCTGAGATGGCAATGCAAAGGCTTGTCAGCAACCCAAATGTAAGGGTTCTTGGCAATACAAATGTTGAAAGGCTACCGATATTCTCCTTTCTTGTTTACCCTCCCTTTGTGGATTCACTGTGTTGCGCGGTCACGGATGAGCCTGGTTGTGATATACCGCTGAAGGATGCAAGGCCCAAACGCTTGCCTCTTCATGGACGTTTTGTTACAAGGCTGCTCAATGATATTTTCGGCATACAGGCAAGGGGAGGTTGTGCTTGTGCAGGCCCCTACGGCCACACATTGCTCAACATTAAAAATGAGCTCTCCCTTCGCATCCGGTCCGCTATTCTTGAGGTATGATCCTTGATTGCTGGATGAAAGAAACTGATGGTTGTCATGTGATAGTGATAGCGTATTAATGCTTTCTTTCATCAATACCATTTTCGCAGGGGTATAATGGACTGAAACCAGGATGGACTAGGTTGAGCTTTGCTTACTATCTATCGAAAGAAGAGTTCAGTTTCATCCTCGCTGCCATTGAGTTAATCGCACAATATGGTCACCGCTTCCTCCCTCTGTACAAATTTGACTGGAAAACAGGGGATTGGACATTCCGAAAACAGGCGATCAAGTACCAGATCATGAAGGAGGAGCTGACTGTTGCTGCAAACGTTTTTCACCTGGTGGATGAAATGGGCCGGACAAAGGTTGCTGATAAGCCAAAAAGCGACCTTGACGCTAATCATACGAAGTTTGAGAGATACTTAGAGAGTGCCAAGTTAATTGCACTCTCCTTGCCAGATATCCGACAGCAGGTTGTCACTGTCCCCAAAGGAATAGACGCTGACATGGTTCTTTTTCATATTTAAGTGCTTGAATAGAAGGTTGGCCGGCCGAACATTTCAGTAGTTTATCATCATACATATGTGTGTAATTTCACAAAGTATATGGGACCTTTATACTAGGCTAGCCAATTTTAAAATTTTGTAAAGTATTTAGGAAAAATTAGTTTGTGCATAATAGCTGCCAAATCCAATATATACTATCTTCTATTTATATCAGAAAGAGCTTTGTGCAGGAGACTATATATTTTTTTATTGTTACCTAATAATGTACAGGCTTGGATATCACATCTTCACCATTTTTCTATGCTAGCTGGTATTGGAGTCTGAACCAAGAACAGATGTTTGCATTATTCAGCATTTTGATGTGATCAAGATAGATAAACAATCCATTAAGTTGTCAGCACTTTTTGTTCAAGTGATGTACACATTTATCTGTTACCTCTAGTGGGACACTTACCTAGACTTTTCTATTGAAAAATGACAATGACCAAACAAGCAAGCTTCAGAAAAATATGTGTTATGATATATATAGTTTGATCGTATAAGTAATAGCTTCCCGTGGAGTTCAATAAGATAAGTTTTGGAACTATTTTTCTTCTCATTTCTTGTTATACTTTCCATTATTTCGCTTCCAAATTCACATCTTGTGGACCGTGAAATTTTCATCTTGGTTTGATTCCACTGATTATGTTTTCTAAAAGAAACTTTGCTAATTTTTGACCATGTACACGCCCGCCAACCGACTTCTTCACAGCAGTGAATATGTTATTACCGTCGAATCAAGAAACGATGCTTCCCTGTTCTACTCATAGTTGAACCTGTCTTGCCTTTACAGCAGATTATCTGAATCAGTGGGTTACTGTAACACAAAAGTCTATTATTTGATCAGTTCCTCAACAAAGTTCAAAGTACCACTTGACAGCAGCTTGACTGAGCATTTCTGTCCTTGCTCACAAAAAAATGTACTAAGTTTTGAAAATATTGAATAATATGAGCCTAGGCTATTATTACTTTAGAAGATCAACTTGTGTAGAGAATGGTTCCTGTTTGATGAAAAATGTCATTTTCATTTGACATATTGAAGAAATTTTATGGATGATCTTTAAATTATACTTTATTGCAGTGGCATAGCTAGGGCGCCCTGTTTTGCTATCTCTACTCGTCAATTCCATAGTTTTTCTTCTTGAGGTTGAACCAATAATAGTTCTGGCAGCAAGTGAACCATTGACATGAAACTATTCTGGCGCTAGAGTTTAAAAATAGAAAGCGATCGAATCCATCGCAATCTTTTATTAAGCTGGGTGGATCATATCACTTTAAACTTTAGAATAACTAAAAACTAGCTGGGCCTTTTTTTTTTAATCTTTGGCAGTCACACAGCTACCATATTTTATTTTTAATGATTCCGCCTTCCCGGATTATATGAACTTTCTGGAGTAACAAGAAACTGCTTTCTCTCCTTGCAGATACCCTTGCCTAAACTTTACATTAAAAGAAAACTGATTTATATATGTAACTCTTGTTTCGATGTGTATGCCATTCTGATACCCTGTGATCAACGAAAAACATGTTTTTTGTCAGCAGGTTTGTTATTTACAAAAGGAAATCCTTTTGGGATGGAGGGAGTATGCACCATAATTAACTATCATTTGTCTCAAGTTACAGCTTTTCCCTCTTGACCTACTTCGCTACAACTTATTTTTTCTGCCTACTCACGACTGACGACTCAGACCTGACCAATTACCAACACCACAAACGGTTGACATGGTAATACCCATTTTTGAAGTCAGTTCACCCAGTCTGTGTGCGCTGCTCATAGTTTAACTTATCCTTCTTCGTTACTATTAAGTCCTTCGCAACCTTTTCCTGGTAGAACAGTGATGCTAGCACTGGTATACTCCGTCATTTGGTCTGTTCAGCAGCAACGGTCAAAGTCCTGAGAAAATCCATTCTTTCAAGCTTGATCAATTCTCTTTTCTCCGGCTGGGTAAATACATGCACCATACCGTACCAATGGCTCGAGCCGATTCTGCTGACTAAGCATTGAAGTCCCTGAAAGAGGAAGAAGTCCTGAAGCATGTGGAGGCTGCAAGTAGTATGATTCACTCCATCTGCAGCAGCGGCTGCTTCTGTGGTCAGCTTATGTAGAACATATAGGTTTTGAGTTGACAAAAGCAAAGCCGTACCTTGCCGTTCGTTTACTCCCTATGCTGAGTCTGAGGAGGACTGGGATAAGGTCACGTTCCGCCGGTGGCAGTGTATCAGCATGGATGTGAGTCTGTGACCGACTGGCCGGTTGCTAGCTTCACGCTCAAGCTTGTGGAAATGCAACGCACATCTTTTTGGCTTTTGAAGGATTCAAGATCCTTAAAAAAAAGATTCAAGATGTAACTGCTGATTATTCGTGTTCATTTTCAATGGATTTGTGCCCACGTGGATTTGGATACATTATTATTTCCACGTATGCGATAAGCCGAATAGTCAACATGTTCTGAGAAATTTTGTAGTTTATGGTTACCAGATCCAAATATAATACTAGCATATGGATGCATCCAGGTAGGTCCCGTACATACTAGAGTACAGAACCTGAGACCTTAAGATATCATTTGTGTCTACATCAACGAATATCAGAGCATGTTCTCTTCTTCAGTATAGGTAATATTAATACACTTGTATACAATTGCATTGCATGTGCTTAATACGTTATTTGTACTTACTGACGTACAAATAACTTAAGATTTAAAAATATTCATTCCATCCATACCTGGTAGAAATGCAATTTCTCATTGAATTGCCAAATCATTTGTCCGTAGTACCATGTTTCTCATGTGCTCTATCTTCACCTAACTTCGCATATAATGGCCATTATTTCCGTGTTGCCAAAAGTTTTTGGTAATCAAATTTTCCGTGGTTAGGCCAGCCTAAACCTTATCTTCTATGACAATCTTGAATTAGTTATGCAACAACAGTTCAAAAGATAGTTAGCCTTGCAAGTTGCAAGTAAGAGGCATTAAATGGCATATATATCCTCATGTATGATGTATCACAGTTCTGAAAACATTATTTACTTGACGACAATCCAAGTCAATTGAAGTATCCTGATTTGGTAGAAACAGTCAATTGAAGTATCCATGTTTCTGCCAGCTGCAAGTATACAGAATGTTGCAAAACCTGATTTGTGTTCGTTGCAAGCATGTTGACTTCAAACATGGAACACGGACAGACATATTTCTTAATCATTCCACTAGGCGTGTTACTATTTCACTTAAAATTCTAAGAAACATGGTATTGAATTCAGAAAATCCAGAAACTGTAGGGCACTCATGATTTCCCGTCGAAGTTGTCCTTAGGACTCCCTCCCAAGGAAATTTCCTAGGGAAACTGTGACCCCAGGTTTTGGGGGTCTTTTCCTAGGACTTTGGCCTTAGGGAAATCAAGGAATTCTAGTAGTGTAAGAAGCAAATGAAGGCGGACCACCACGCTATTTCTATCAAATTAGATGACTTCTTACTGGCTCTTTATCAAAATCTTAGTCGTACCGAAAACTTCTTAATTAGACCAGGAATTCCGATTTCACATATGAAGAAGAATCTAGGCTCTCTGGATAATTCTTAAAATCAAATATGGTATCAGCCTCGTGTAACAAAGATAAATCAAGTTCTTCCAATATTATGAAACTGGTTTCGACCGCCTGGATTTTGTAAACTATCAATCACACGTCACTGTCATTTCATTGTACATTATATGTTCATCTAGCCAAACTGAACAACGAATGAAGTACCCTGCAATCACATCTGGTGGCTTATGCAACATGCTCTTTGCCTATTAAATTAGTGAAGTTTTAGAGAAAAAGGTATACAGAAAAGGTCATCACTTTGATTTGGGATCCATTTCCTTAACATATTTTCTCTGAAAAATTTACAACTCGATAAACTCTGACTTGGGCTAGTACAGCTTTCACACATCGTATACTCATTTATTTTTGGCAGTAACTTGTATGCTGTGCCAAACGATTGTTTGACTACAATATCAAAAGTCACTATATGTAGAAAAGAACTAAGTCAGGGTCTACTCCTTTTGGGATACTGACAGTCGGCTGATTGATATCTGGTAAAGATAGTGCGATTTTCCTGGCACTCTCTATGTAGCTCTCAAAATTTTCTTGCTTATTATTTGTCATTGGTTTCTTCTCCATTCTATTGGCAACCTTTGATAAACCATTCTCAGCAAGGAGGTCACGACGAGTGGAAAGAGCCAGCTCCTCCTTCATGAGGTGGTACTTGATTGCCTGCTTTCGGAATGTCCAATCACCGGTGATCCAGTCAAATTTGTACAGAGGAAGGAAGCGGTGACCATATGATGCGATGAACTCAATGGCCGCAAGGATGAACTTAAACTCCTCCTTGGATAGGTAGTAAGAAAAACTCAACCTAGTCCATCCAGGCTTTAGTCCACTGTACCCCTGTACGTAGAGAATATGATGATGAACAATAACATTAGTACCACGTTACCAAGATATAAAACGTGTGGTTCAATCTTTAAACATTTGTTGTACCTCAAGTATGGCAGTTCGAATGCGGAGGGAGAGCTCGTCTTCAATATTTAGCAACGTGTGGCCGTAGGGCCCTGCACAAGCACAACCACCCCTTGCCTGGATGCCAAAAAGATCGTTGAGAAGCCTGGTGACAAAACGCCCGTGAAGAGGCAATCTCTTGCGCCTCACATCCTCCAATGATCTATGAGAGCCATCCTCATCAACCACACCAAACACCGAATCTTTTACTGGAGGGTAGATGAGGAAGGAAAATATTGGCAGACGTTCAACATTCGTGTTGCCTAGAACCCATATATTTGGGTTGCTTGTAAGCCTCTTCATTGCCGCCTCAGAGTATACTTGCTCTCGGAGGCTCATCATGTCGTACCCAATGTACTCCTTGACCCAAAATGCAAGTGATGCACGGATCTTTTGGACGATTTGTGGCGTGCCGGCATCCTCCCGCTCCTCTATGTCGTCATAGTACAAAGTGTCCTACATATGGAACAGGACAATATTAACTCAATTTAGAATAAAATCTGAGAGCATATAATTATGTAACTATATGACGTAATCGTGCTCTTGCCATTTCTGGACGTTGCAAGTTATTCTCACCTGCTCATTGAAGCCATTTACATAAGCCACAGTGCCACCACCACACGTCGACGGTGGCTGTGCGTTGAGTCGATACAGTGCTTTGTTCATTAGAAGGATGCCTGGCGTGCCAGGACCACCAACGAATTTGTGCGGGCTCAAGAAGACTGCATCGTAGCCATCGATTTCTCCCGATTTCATGTCAATCTTCACATATGGGCCACTGCAGAAAGGCACTAGTTATTTAGAAATCTAATTTGATGGATGTAATTTCTTGAGAAGAAGCAAAATTGAAGGTCAATCAAAACCTGAATATTATTTCTGACAAAATCATTAATAGAGTTTTGAAACATTGAAGAAATTAAAGAAAATTTTAGAGTGCGACCAGAATATATATTGGTCCTCCAGTCAAAGTCAAATTTGGTTGTACTAGGGTCCAATAAGAAACGAAATCTTGCTAATTTCAACACGGAAACAAGATAATCGCAACCAAAAAAAAAAAAGGAAACAAGATAATAAAAAAAGAAGAGAAGAGTCAACGCATGTCTCACTCACCTCGCGGCAAAGTCGAAGCACGCGAAGGCGCCGTGCTCGTGCAGCACGCGCGCGAGCTCCCTGGTGTCGGTCATGATTCCGGTGACGTTGCTGCACGCCGAGAAGGACCCCAGCATCGGCCGGTCCGCGTACTCCGGCGAGGCGAGCGCGCGGCGGAGCGCGGCGACGTCGATGAGCCCGTCGTCGTCGACGCCGATCTCGACGACGTCGGCGAGGCTCCGCCGCCACGACAGCAGGTTTGAGTGGTGCTCGTACGGCCCGACGAACACCACCCACCGCTCCTGCGTCCGCAGCTGCGCGGCGAGGCGGCCGCGCAGCTCGGCGGACGGCGCCGCCACGCCGATGACCTCCTGCAGGCGCTTGATGGCCGCCGTCGTGCCGGCGCCGCAGAAGAGCAGCGCGTCGCCGGCGCCGGCGCCCATGCAGCGCTTCACGTAGCGCGCCGCCTTGTGGACCAGCCGCGTCGTCTTGCTGCCGACGTGGCTGTCCTCCGTGTGCGTGTTGCCGTAGAAGGGGAGCACCTCCTTGACGAGGTAGTCCTCGATGTGCCGGAGGCTCCGGCCGGACGCCGTCTGGTCGGCGTAGGTGAGCACGCGCCGCCCGAACGGCGTGTCGAACTCGACGTCCTTGCCGATCAGCTGCGACCGGAGCCACTCCACCTTGTCCTCCGCCGCCGCGCCGGCCTTTTCGTCGGGCGACGTTGTGACACGGAGAAGGTTGAGCAGGGAGGCCATGCCCTTGACCTCCTCTGCAGCTGCCGCCTCCATGGCCCCGGCTCTTTGCAGAGACGGCATTCTATTACACCCTCAAACCTCAAACGTTAGCTGGATTTCAATGTTCACAGTATTGGCAATGGCACAGTGGTGAAGACGATGGCAAAATGCTTGTAGTTGTGTTTGTTGTGTATGTATGTGTGTCTGTGTGTGGCTTGATGGCTTTGCATGGACACACAGGCACGTATTTAAAGCCGTAGGAGTCCACAAGAGTGGAATGTCGTGCAGCGGAAGAGAAGAAGAAGCGCGGGTAGTTTGATGGCTTATCTAATTGCCAGGTCAAAGCGCGATGTTGCTTCTTCCTGGTGGTGACCACGTGGTCATCTTCCCGCGTTTCTGTGTGCGTACATTCGTTGGCGGTACTGATCTGTTATACTACCTCTTTGCACGAGATTGTATTAGAGGAAACATTGCATTTCTTTGCATAGGTTCTAAGCATAGCAGCTGGTTGATCGTAACCATATCTTATTCCGGTCATATGTCGAATCTTGTAGATTGGCAAACTAATTCAAAAACTAATCTTGCATGTACCAATTCAACTGTTCAAATATTGGAAACAGGCGTACACTTGTTATGCCCAAAATGCATACATGCAACCAGACAGTTCCTTGTTAGTACTAATTTCTTTGCAACCATTTGTCAATGGTCAAATTAATAGAGTATCCATGTCAAAGCAGCAAAAGAGAACCCTGAGGACTTTATTGCCGTGTAAATTACTACAGTCATCACGCACAGAAATATAAGTATCACAATTTCTCAACTAATCAAAGGAAAGCACACTTTCGCCGTAATTGCTTCTTCTGGTGACCCAGTGCTCATCCTTGTGTGTCAGCGTGCATTAATTCATTGGTAGGTACTAGACCTTCTCGCCGAAGAATTGACCAGAGGATTGCAGGGAGTTGATACATGTCCGGGACCTTACACTTAAGGTAGTTCCGTGTATATCGTGCATGTATAACAACAACAATTTCAGTTCACCGGATAAGAAATTCAGGCTCCTAAAGAACTGTCAGCTCGGGAAATGGTACTACTAGTAATAGATAAATTGGAGGAGAAAGGAAAGGATGAAGGGAGGGAAAGCTTAAAGGAATGCACCGTTTCCAAATTATCAAACAAACACACATATACTACTCCTCACATCCCCATCCATGACAACAAGATGCGCTCTGAATGTTTCCTGCCACGCACCCCCAAAAAAATGGTGACAGAGAGTTATCATCCTGATAGTTTCTCACTGCTGTTCATTGTATATAATAAACGCAATATTTTAAAACATAAGTGTGCATAGAAATATCAACATTTTACAAGAAAGCGATAATATTAAGATAATAATGCTTGTGTGCCATACCTACTTCGCATATAGGGCATTTTCTTCTTTTTACCTCCACTAGCTACTTTTTCTACCCACATGCTAAAGACCACGCTTGTCGATTTGTACCATTAAGGAAATAAATCGGGTTGTTTTATTTGTGAAAATAGCATCACTTTAAGTGTTAGTTTGACCCATGAATAAATCATGCACAAGAAGTCCATAAAGCAATAGATTGCTAAAAACAAGTCTACGTATTAATCTAGTTATCTAGACAACTATCATGCTAGTAAATATTATGAAGTCTGTGTGTATATATACGTGCCTGTGTGTCCATGCAAAGTCATCAAACCTGGTTTGATGACTTTGCATGGACACACAGGCACGTATATATAGACATAGTAGCGCACATGAGTGGAACTGTGGAATGTCGTGGAGGGGAAGAGAAGAACAAGCAGATAGTAATTGATGGCTTATCGTAATGCCAGGTCAAAGCGCGATTGCTTCTTCCTGGTGGTGACAACGTGGTCAGTCCCGTGTTTCTGCGTGCATGAATTCCTTATTGGTAGTTACTGCTAGACTTCCTTGCACAAGATTATTGGATTGGATTGGAGGAACATTGTACATTTCTTTGCATGATGTACATCGAAGAATATCAGCAGACCTTGTACAAATTCAAATTAGGATTAATCCTTGTTCACATTTCGTTCCTTTTCATGTAGATACACGAATTCAGAGTGTGATCATAAGTATCTTATTTTGGTCATAAGTCGAATCTTGTTGTTGGTCAAACCTAATAAAAAAAATATATACTTGCATATATGAATTCAACTGTTCAAAAAACTGGGACAGGTAGACTTATTATGTCCAAAATGTATACATTCAATGCACACTTTTTAATTTTTTTTTTGGCAAGACAATGTTGTCAAAGCGGGAAAGTAGAACTCATGAGGACTTGAATCCCGTGTCAATTAGTTTAAAGACTAAATTACTACAGTCAGCTGGCACAAAAATATATCAGTACTAGCAAATACCCCGCGCGTTGCCGCGGGTAGGTCCCAAACACTCATATATGTATAACAATATGGAAAGAAAGGGTTAGAGGGAAATCATATACAATATATATGGAGCTACAAACATAGTTGTTTCTTAATAGATGGTAATTGGTATCTTAGGCTATGAGTACTTAGTACGTACATAATATGGTTGTGATAAAGTACAACAAATATGTAGGGTCCGCACTATGCTGTTGCCAATCTCCGACAATCTACGCAGCTGAAAAAACATCAATCATGTGAATGGATGAAGAGTAGAATTTAAAAATACTTAGGCATGGAAAGGGACCAGCCAGAAGAAAAAACTTAAGAGAAATGGTGTAAACAATTATTTAGATTAAGAATGTAAGAGTCTACATCTTCATGGAGTTATGAATATTTCACTTTGGTTAGCAGTCTTGGTTCTCTATGTATTTTGTAAATAGTTAAGTGTAGAAATTTCACAACCAAACTGTGATTCAATACCTTTGTAATATGCAATGATCTCAATTTAGGATTCTTATAAGAGAACGATTCAACGAAATTAAATGCAGACTGCTGCTTAGCTTTTCAGTAAGTGCTGGGTATGCTTCATAGTATGGTTAAAGGTATATAGTAAGCTGAAAAATCTACATCACAAATGTATGCCTATTTATAAGTCACTAGTTGGATGCCCGTGCGTTGCCACGGACTAAAAAATCATTTAAACATAAATGAAACTATTTGCAATATCCCAACAAATGATTTTCCTGTGCTAGCGACAAAGTTTTCTTCCCAGTTAGTCCATCTGTTGCTCTGGAGACGGAATGGCATGAATCACAGGTAAAAAAAAAAGGTTTCATTCGACAAAACACACTGAAAAATAAGAAATAAGATGATATCAGTTGAACTTCAGATTGTCTTGTGCTAACATATTATAAAATCACTTGTGACTGCTATTGGCAGTGTTGCTCCAGATAAAACAGGATCCATAATCACAAGTCACAACCAACAGTGAAAATTTCAACATCAGGAGTTCTTTGCAGCTTTAGGTCAACAATTGCTTTATACCTCACAATAAAATTCCTTCCGGTTTGAAGGCCGGAATTTTTTTTTTCCCTTTTACGAAGAGAAGGCGATATTCACTTGAACCTGCAAAAACAATGCACTCTCTTTAGCAGGAAGTACTGCAACCAAGTTCAATAGATATGACAGGTTTTCCAATGCATCAGCGGATTGTTGCAGGAGCTATTAGTATTGCAGCTAGGTGTGGCAGCCAAAAAGTAGAAACCAAAACTCGAATACACAGAGATGGTCACAGAACTGGTCATGATTTAATTATCACATACCCAGGAAGGTCTAACAATTAACAGAGATGCCTCCTAAGTTGGAAAAGAGAATACAACTCCAAGAACATGTAAGTTTCCTTAGGAGTAATCTTCACAAATTCCTTTGCAACAGGTTCTGAAAAAAAAAGGCACTAACATGACTACAAATGCCGATAATATATTGACCAAATGCCTGACAAACATAGAACTTGAAGTTTTAGGTCACAACAATAAAAACTAAACCATTGGTCTATATAGGAAAGTAACATTATATTGGATGCTTTAAATAGAGCAGTTCTACAAATAACCTGAAACAGTTAATCAGATTGAAACATGTCTATTGTTTACTGCAAAATATGTCCTGTAGTGCTACTAACATGTCTTCATCAGAAGAGAGTTTATAACCAAGTTCAGTACGAATAAAAGGTAGTCCTGATAACTGATTTTCATCATGCATGGCCCGTCAATCAAAAGTGGACCAAATAAACGGCTTTCTAACAACTGTTATAGACAGATCGCTGATTCGAGTACTAACTGAATTCTTGAGAATTGATGTCCTGGCCCTCTGCTCTGCAATTTCGAACCAACAATAGGCAAAAGAACTTGATGAAAAACATACGGATTCATTTTCTGACTTTATAACTATACATAGTGCCAATGTTTAAGTTGGTACACACAAAGAGGTTAGTAACATTTGACAAGCAGACAGACCGGAAGACATATGATGTTTTTGGCATCCGCCGATACGAAAGAATTAAATTAAGAGCTTGTGTGCAGCTCATAGTTTTCCTTTGGCACTGAGCGATTTCTTGAGGGCGTGCGGGTCAACCAATGACTGGTGCCTTCAGTTCTTGTGATCTGGTGTGGTGTGAGACCAGTGCCCGCCCACACCTTGATTTATACTACTCGGCAACAGGAGAGGATTCTAGAACAACGACCAGCGCGCATGGATTAAAATTTTGGTGCCCGGAAAATTAAATCTCGGGGGCGGGCGCAAAGAAAGGGACGGTTTGAGAGGGGAGGCAGTACGACGGGTCGTACCTGCAGCTCGTCCTTCCTCTTCCAGGTGTTCCCCATCCACAGTGACGGTTCGTCGAACCTCCATCACCGGCGCGCCTCCACCTCGGGTGTTGCATCAGCAGGGAGGGGGAGGGCGACGCACAGGCAGGGGTGCCGCTAACTCCAAATGGCCATGGGGTCGCCGGCGTGAATCGCACGGGAAGCTTGGCTGGCTCCACCAACGGAATGCCCCTACACGCCGACGTGGTCTGCAGCCCCCACCCCGGACCTCACCCGCGAACAGAGCAGACTGGGAGAGCTTGATTCTCTCCTAGGTCCGATTTAGGGAGTCCGCCTTGGATCCATGATCCAGGAGGGAGATCGAGGGGGGTCGATTTTTATCTTCTTTTCTCAGACGCGGATGAGGAAGAATTGAAGAGAGAGAGGAGGAGAGAAGGGGGAGATCGGGAACGAACAGGGCGAGAGAGGGAGCGGGGCCCGTGGACCCACCTGTCGGTGCGCGTTTTCGGTAGAGGAGGGGGTGCGACGGATGGCGACGACGACCACATCACCAACTGCCTTTTTTAAGAGGAGTAAAGATGAAGCGATGGGAGAAAAAAAATTCTAGGTTACAGTGCATAAAGAGAGGCAGGCAGTAAACTGCAAAGTTCCATTCTGTGAATGAGGATGTCATTAACTTAGGAAGAATGGTTCTGCATTTGGTGGTACATTCATGCCAACCGTACTTACCATTGCATAAATCGAGAAAAAGGGTTCAGGACACGCAAATAAATGAGGTTCCAAACAATTTTGCCACTGAATACGAAAGCTACGAGCACACGTACTTAAACTGACCATAGATTTTAGAGACATCTTATTATGAAGATAAAAAACAGGCTATTTATTGTTCTTTTCTATCACAATAAATCTTTATGTATGGAAGTTTGGAGCAAGCATCAAACCTTGTAGAAGAGAACATCCGGAAGTAATATCTGACAGCATTTGTAATGTTGGTCCAGCAAGCTAATCCAAAGATGTGAATGTGTATGAAGACTGCAACAGTATCCAAGACATGGAAAATTCTATTAGAATAAAGGATAGAATGTATATCAGGCGGGGACTGCATTGGATGGGCTCACCACACAGTGTACCAGGCGGGGACTGCATTGGATGGGCTTAGCACAGGCAGGATCTTCGAGGCATCAGATTACACAGTAAAGAGATTTAGGATCTGCGAGGGCAATTAAAAAGGAACCACGGAGGAGATTGTACAAACCGGGAGCATCGAATCGACCCGATTCAGATCAAGAAAGCTTACTGTGCTGGACGGTTTGCAGTGCAGAAAAGCTGGGCAGCGGGACACAGGAACGGGAGCCTACGGTGGGTGTGGGAAGGAGGGGTGGGGTGACGCTGTGCTTGCAGCCGACGCCGGGGCGAGGATGCTACCCTAGTGTACCGTCGCTTGAAGCGAGGAGACGCAGGAGCCGGTCTGCCGGTGGCGAATGGGAGGGGGAGAGAGGGCGGCGGCGATGGAGAATGGCAGGGGCGACGCCTTGGTAATACTGGATTAACTGTATACGACACCTGATTACTGTTAACATGATGTGTTTCAGAAGCAACTTTCAAAGCCCTGGGTAACTATGACATCCCTTTTGACGCTTGGTGGAACAATATCTTGATCCCGGAACAATACATGCACTCACCTGACTCTTTGGAGTTGAAAGAGTGAAGCACTGAATTTCTACGAAATAGAGATGGCTAGCTGTTGTTTTTAGCTATACTATGGGCGTTTAATTTCCACGGCAGTGACAGACTAAGGAAGGTGCCTAAATCTGTATCTTTTTCGGAAGAACTTGATCAGATGGCTGTGTACTAGTGGCTACTACCTCCATCCGTTTGATCTGGAGTTATCAGCTCTGCGGTCATTGCGCTCTCGGTTTAACCTTTTACTCTTTTATGACCTAATAGCATAACTTTCCAAAACTGCAATTATCTATTGTCAAGCGTTAGCTAGAACTTTTGACGGATTTGGGTATAGGGCCGCAAACTCAAACAGAAAAATAACAGATAGAGTAACAATGAACTAAGCACACAGTTTTACAGTTCGAGACTTCAAGCTATAATCCTGAGTTGTACCCCATCATCATTTACTCGCACAACAACAGCCAACTAGAACTGATCAGGTTCTGCGTTGACAAAAAATATTGGGGAAGTACACGAGTAACAGGACTGGTCCATGGTCCAAGCTGAGACAATATTAACTTGGAGGCCAGTCGGTCATTCTGTACAGACTCAGTAGCAAATCTGTATTGACCAAATGCTTTGTCCGACTTGAACAAAGCATAGTAGTGTCCTGGAAATTAACCGGTTGAAAAACAATCGGCACAACGTGACTGAAATTACTTGATGTTTGATTTTTTTTTAATTGGTCAAGAGTTGAGCATTTTAGCTCTATAACTAGCTGTGTATCCCGAACTCCATAACTACTTCTGATGACCAACTTTCCAACTGTCACATGTAGTTAAAATACCAAGAAAAATTTTATAAAAAAGGCGGATGGGGTAAAAAAGAATGGTGATTTTTTTTCATTTCATCCGATTTAAAGCATTGTAATTAATCAAGTCAATAGTGCTCATATATCTAGACTGAATTGCAGAATCCTGATAAGGGCATTGCGACGTATAACATGGGTACTTTTTTTGTGTTGGTAGAACAACATGTAGATTTCGCCTCAAAAAAAAAAAAAACACATGTAGATTGTGGCTTGTGCTTTTTTTTTTTCCGTTTAGTCTTTTTCCAATTTTCGTCCTGGCCCAGAGTTTTCACAAACTCCTCACCTAGATTATTTGGGTGGACTCATTACTTCTGCCTCTACCTTTTTTTTACATTTACTTTTGTTCTAAATATATTTTGAGCAGGAAGAAATCGAATACTATATTGTTACCAGACCAGGATAGGTGGCGCATGGTAAGACATGTGTAAGACTAGGGGTATCACAGGATGTCATATCCCATTTTCAATCTCTGGCATGCAATCCAACGTAACAGAAGTTGGAACACTAATTTGTCATTTGAGTATATCTGCCTGGCAACCACAGCACATACATATCTGGAAGTTTGTGATACAGTTTTCGTGTCACACGTGTGTGTGTTGCTGTGAGTTTCACATGCATGTGTTTATCAATTAATTGAGTTCGAATTGCTTAAGGCACCGCGACCGTGTGTATATATATTATTATACTCTGTACGCGTAGCAGCTTTGTAATATTTGATTTATTTCATCTTGAGCAGCACATGCATGCAGATCAAGCATTTATTTGGTATTGCATTTGACATTTCGGAATTAGGTTTGCTGTTACTTCTCCACGTCGTGATATTTTGTTGTTAGTGTAGCCACGTACGCTGAATGCTCGGTACGGTGTTGCAAATTTATAAGCTGAGCCTTCCACGTCAGCCATGTACGACCACAAATTTGCCGCGTTCAGTTAGGTTTTGTTCACATATTCCTTTTGTGAAACACATTACAGAAGAAGATACTAGGTGGCTCTCTATCGACAGAAATTTCACCTTCCACAGAAATATAATTAGTTGTAAATTCAACACCCATGTCAGGTTAGAGACTTGAACCCAGGTTTGGTTAGTTTCACCACAAGGAACCTCACCATAAGAATTATGCTCAAATTGTGTGTTTCAATTCACATATTAAGGGACTGTTTTTGTATAGTTGTGTCATGTATAGCTTAAAATAGTTAATAGCACAGGTGCAATTAAAGCCCTGTTTGACAGTTCCAACAGATGCTCCTATACTTAGCTCCAGAAATTTATAGATTTAGCTAGAGTTGTGGATGGATTAAGAGCCACTGATTGAGTCACTTTATTCTCATATCACAGACTAAAAAACTATAAAATTAAGAGCCAGTCATTTGGTTAAAATGTTTTGTTTTATCTTATCTTATGAACAGAAAATGCAGCGTGCATAGTGGAGTAAGAACTGTGCCGTAAAAGGCCCAATTAAGAAAATGGTTAATATTCTCGTATCTATACACTCCCAGTATCTTCAGCTGAGACGTATTGGCACACGAGGCATTAATTGACAATTTTTTTATCACGGGAAACTGAACTATAATTTCACATGATATATTTATGTCCTGGTCGCTTGGCACGAATTCTAGTCAAAGGAGGCAGGAGTATGTTGTTTGTTGTGGAAAAAAAAACGTAACATGTGTTTCTCGTCATCTATTTTCTCCTGTGATCCTCATTATTTTTCAGTTACTGAATTTCCTGGAAACCATGTTTCCCGTAGCTAGGCTGGCGCCGTATCAGCTCAAATTATCGTGAAGTAGAGATTTGACTTGTCTGACGATGGAATGAAATGCTCGTGAATCACTGTGATGGGGGAAAAAAAATGTTTGGCAAGCCTGGTCAGTCTGAATATTGGTTCGAGAGTCATCTATATATGAACGCTTCGGACTTGCTGTCTTTGAACACGGAATGCAAATGGTACGTACTGCTGTACTCGTTTTTATCAACATGCGGCAGTTAGTTAATCTGGGGTGGGATTCAGGAGACATTTGGCCGACCACGGGTATGAGACATTCAGAGTACCATACTCGTGAATATCTCTTGAATGTAGATGACCAAGCTTGCTGTCTTTGACCACGAATGCGACATTTGGTTAGTTTCAGCTTAAGAATACCCGGAAAAAATGCTTATCCGGGTGGGAAACATTAGCTGACACCTTAACACACATCTTATCTCTTGATCTCTGGAAAACTGTTTGGTGAGCGATGTACAAGCATATTACATGCGAATAACTGTTTCTGAACGAAGTAATTCGTTCCTAGGCCTTTTAAAATTAAATAAACCAAATAAACTTTTTTTTTCTCTTTTTCTTCATTTTTTTGCGATTTTGGCAAGATCCCAGAAAATTCCATGGGACCCATACATAATAAACAGATCAATAGTGAATCAGATGTAACGGTTTCGTTGAAATCCATACTGGCACGAGACATACGATTTACTTTCTTCCATTCCCACACCCAGTTCATTAGTGTACGTAGATCAATTTACACCATCCAACACTCTTGATCGGGTTGATAGCTTGTCGTGTCATCTAAGGCTCCAATCTTTTGATTATATTTTGGGTCAAAATAACATATGCATATCTTTGTTGTATTCATGTAGTTCTTTTTTTCTTTTTTAAATAACCCAGAGCAATAGCATTGGACCTGAAATAACAACCATACATCTTAGCATTGGGGATAAAATATTTAGCTTTTTCTGTAAGCATTTTAGAACTTTTCTCGAAATAAAAAGTAATAAACATAAGATAGAAGTGCAGTTTTGATGGCCAACTTTGCTATTGTAAGTATTTCACTTGGCAAGCCAACGGGGCAACAAGTTCTTGTTGACGATGGCTGACATGGTCACATGGACATTATGAAAATGCCTCGTGTCAATGATGATAGCACCAGAAAATAGGGATACTTCTGGCAGTTTTGTTCTTCTAAGAACCAGATATGTCGTATTTTAAACGTTAAAGAACTATGTTACAATTTTGGTGGCTGAAAGGAGCTATATTTGATGTTTCGCTTAGTCATTAATTTCAGATACAGGGTGGGGAAAGCGAAACAATTACAAATAAAATGAAATGAAGATGCAGGATATGCTGCAATGAAAAAATAGGGGGTTATATAAAGATGGCATAATGTTTTCCTCTTAAATTTTTCATACATCTGGAAAATAGAATTTCCATGTATTTCATAGCCTGCAAGTTTTTATTCCTGATTACACAACTTGGTTCACTTTGATTTTTGCCAGTACAACGAGAACAATTGTACTGTCAATGTACAACATGGTTGACTCACTCCTACACATTTAGATGCTCTATCAAGCTGTAGCTTTATTACTATGTAACCAAACTTTGCTATATATAGAAAAGAACCAAGTCAGGGTCGACTCCTTTTGGGATGTTGACAGTCTGCTGATTGATGTCTGGCAAGGAAAGTGCAATTTTCTTAGCACTCTCTAAATAACTGTCAAACTTCTTCTGATTTGGTACAGGTGTCCTCTCAACTTTATATTGATCCTTTGCCTGTTCATTTTTAATGAGGACATCAAGGCCAGTGTCAAGAGCAAGCTCCTCCTTCATGAGATGGTACTTGATTGCCTGCTTCCGAAATGTCCAGTTGCCGGTGATCCAGTCAAATTGGTATAAAGGGAGAAAGCGATGGCCATATGACGCTATGAACTCAATGGCAGCAAGGATGAATTTAAACTCATCCTTGGAGAGGTAGTAAGAAAAACTCAGCCTTGTCCACCCAGGCTTCAGTCCACTGTAACCCTGAAAATATTGTTGTAATGAGCAGTCATATTAGTACTTATACTGTTACTCGATAAACAAGGTGGTCAATCATTGGAACTATGATGATACCTCAAGTATGGCAGACCGGAGACGAAGAGAGAGTTCATTTTCAATCTTGAGCAATGTGTGACCATATGGCCCTGCGCATGCACAACCTCCCCTCGCTTGGATGCCAAAAAGATCGTTGAAAAGCCTTGTAACAAACCGACCATGTAGCGGCAGTCGTTTGTGCTTCACATCCTCCAACCATCTATCAGAACCGGGTTGATCAACAGCTTTGTATAGTGAATCCTTCACCGGAGGGTAGATGAGGAAAGAGAATATTGGAAGACGCTCGACATTGGTGTTGCCTAGAACCCATACATTTGGGTTGCTGACAAGCCTCTTCATTGCTGTTTCGGAGTACACATTCTCTCGAAGGCTCATTCTGTCATACCCAATGTACTCCTTGACCCAAAATGCAAGGGATGCACGGATCTTTTGGACGATTGGTGGCGTTCCAGCGTCCTCCCGCTCTTCTATGTCATCATAGTATATTGTATCCTACATATCACAAATCATGTTGATTATAACATATTTGAGGGATACGGGCATGCAAATATATAGCTTCGAAAGAAGTAGTATTTCCTATTATTCTGGGCAGAGGTAATTACTCACCTCCTCGTTGAAGCCATTCACGTAGGCCACAGTGCCACCACCACATGTTGATGGGGGCTGGGAGTTGAGTCGATACATTTCTTTGTTCATTAGAAGGATGCCTGGTGTGCCCGGGCCACCAACGAATTTGTGCGGGCTCAAGAAGACAGCATCATAGCCATCGATTTGACCAGATTTCATGTCAATCTTCACGTATGGGCCACTGGCAAAAAGAAAATGTAAGAATTGATGCATGTAACTTGTTGATTCTTTAATTAAGCAACATCACATATATTTGTTCATGGAAAAGCTAATTGTTCTGAATACTTCGGATCATAAGCAGTGGTAAGCTTAATTCAAGAATGAAGGCTTGACAAAGTTGAGGTGGCCTAAGAATATTCAGAGTTCTTAAGAGTCTTTCGTCCTCCAGTCAGAATCAAATAAGTCAAATGAGTCTGTTTAGATTACTGGCGCAAGAAAGTCAACAGGCTTCAACAAGGAAAAACAAGGTATACAACAAGTCAAAATATATTGTTCGGTCACTTTCACAAGACAAAAATGGAACAGAATGTTTTCCATGTCAGATTGCGATGGGGTTTCATGGTCTCACCTTGCCGCGAAGTCAAAGCATGCATAGGCTCCGTGCTGGTGGAGAACTCGCGCAATCTCACGCGTGTCCGTCATGATTCCGGTGACGTTGCTGCACGCCGAGAAGGACCCCAGCATCGGCCGGTTCGCGTAGTCCGGAGAGCTGAGCGCACGCCGGAGCGCGGCGATGTCGATGAGCCCGTCTTCGTCGACGCCGATCTCGACGACCTCGGCGAGGCTCTGCCGCCATGACAGCAGGTTGGAGTGGTGCTCGTAGGGCCCAACGAAGACCACCCACCTCTCCTGGGTCCGCAGCTGCCCGGCGAGGCGGCCGCGCAGCTCGACGGACGGCGCCGCCACGCCGATCACCTCCTGCAGGCGCTTGATGGCCGCCGTCGTGCCGGCGCCGCAGAAGAGAAGCGCATCGCCGGGGCCTGCGCCCATGCAGCGCTTCACGTAGCGCGCCGCCTTGTGCACCAGGCGCGTCGTCTTGCTCCCGACATGGCTGTCTTCCGTGTGCGTGTTCCCTGCACATGGACAACACAGATGAATGAGAAGTTTAGCAACAAGTGCAAGAACTAGAGCTCATAGCCATGCATTCTTTCCTGTTCCGTGCGCACATACCATAGAAAGGGAGGACCTCCTTGACGAGGTAATCCTCGATGTACCGGAGGGCTCGGCCGGAAGCCGTCTGGTCGGCGTACGTTAGCACGCGCCGGCCGAACGGTGTGTCGAATTCGACATCTTTTCCGATCAGCTGAGACCGGAGCCAGTCCAACTTGTCCTCCGACATGCCAGCGGTTGCGCTGGCCTTCTCCTCCGATGTCGTGACACGGAGGAGGCCGAGCAGGGTGGCCATGCGCTTGGCCTCCTCCGCTAGCCTTGCGGCCTCCACGGGCACGGCTCCCTGAGCTGGCATGTTACCGCACGTTGATAAGAAACGTTTGCTAGCTATCAAGATCAAGATCAACAATGGCAATGGCAGCGGTGGGAAGACAATGGTTACGCTTGTAGCTGTTTCTGTATGTGTGTGTGTTATTGGTGATTGAAGGGCTTTGCATGAACACGTATATATAGGCAGTTAGGCACTGCATTGCACACGACTTGCGAACCTTACGCGTCCAGAGGATGGAAAGGAGTAGCTGCACCCTTAATAATTTGTTGCCCAAGTCAAGGTGAAAAACATTTTTTTTCTTCAACTTGCCGTCTGCTAATTTAAGTACACGGGCCGCGGTATACGGACCATTTCAATTCAAGGTAACTGCTTCTTGTGGACCAAATGCTCATTCCTGCGTTTCAGTGTGCATTGAATAGTAGTTTCAAGACCTTCTTGTGCCAGATTGGACTGGAGGGAGAACCTTTTTCCTATGTACATGTACACAGACCTCTGGTGGGAATATCAGGTTTTGAGCGCCAATTCAAACTTCCGCCAGACTCGTAGCTATCTGTAAACTATTTTCATGAATATGTATTATTACGAAGCTGCTCGTTTCAAAAATGATTGCCACACAACTTTATACGTCCATTAAGTAAACCTAAATTGTCAGCCCTCAAAATTATTATTCTTGGCCGAATCATGTCCCCTATGCCTAATTTGTTGGCTCCCTTACAATTACATCTTTGTCATCAAAGCAAACAGCGCCCTCTATTGTTTCTTTGAGGCACTCAAGTTCCTTTATATATCAGCGAAAGTGCATATAGCCTAGTGGTTACAAGAGTCTCAGTAGCATCTGAGGTCCTGAGTTTGACTCTCGGTGGAAACGAATTTTCTAGGATTTAACGGCGTTGTGCTTTCAGCGGTAGGCGACGTGGCCATCGACAGCGAGGCATCAGTGGTGACTTCGTCAATCTCTGGATTTGCCCGCTCAGTCTTCGAAGATGCTCATAGGAGCAGGGTTTGCATATGTACATTGGAAGTCCTTAACGTAACGTCGATATACCAGAAGTTACAATTGTAAGTCTGAGTAATATAGTTTGGTGCCGTATAATATATTAGTTAGGTACATTCTTCATTCGCTCAATACAATATATAGTGCTACTTCGTACATTTCTATTTCTTGACTTGAGATAGCATCTAATATGTTCGTTTTTCTTACAAGTAGGTGCGGTGGAATGAACAAATATTTGAAGGTCTCAATATTGTACAATTTGGAATAGTTTGGAGTTGGCAATAAGAAAAATGGTCCCTCCTTTTTTAATGCTGGAATGTTACAGGCCATGATTAAGGAAACATTCCAGCAATCTAAAGGAGGCTTTAGGCTTTAAGTCTCTGTCGCAATCCAAATTAGTTCAAGGCATGGAATAGAAGCTTAAATTTCATTTTTCTGGGAATTTTAAATGATTAGTTGAAAATCGAAATCTAACTGAACATCTGCTCCCACCCAAAACCTTCAGCACTAAAGAAATTACAACTACAATTATACTAAAAACAGCATAGTCATATTTGTAACGTTTATCAATCCTTCTGGTCGATGAAATTAGTACCTCCGCTTGGTCTTCTCACTTTTAGTTGAATTGAAGTTATCTCGTAAGTACGCAGTCGCTGTCTCATTTGAGCGCCAGCCAATTATATAGTCTTCATTTGGATCGTTTTAGCTGCTACCTCCAGAGTCATGCCTAATTCTTGCATGCCTTTTGACTCATAATAATTGTTTGATTATTCAGAGATAATTAAGTGCGCATCGATGTGATCAATGGTTTTATCTTCAAGTTGTATGTGTTGCATTAAACTAAGGCGGCAAACATAATTAAGCAGCAGCTTGCTCGAAATTCTGAGTGGACAAAACTCGCAGAGTCTGCACAGGATTGGTTGCACACCGAGGCAAGATCATTTAGAAGGCCAATTTGATCTGGGCTCACGATCTATGATCAGCACTGACCGTACTAATTTATTTAGACTAAAGGACAAACTGTTTGCTTATTTTTTAATATAATGGAAAATGAGAATTTTGGCTGTTTCACCATCAGATGCATATCCTTATTCATGATTAAAAACTCCTATCGCGAGCCCCGAATGTAAAATAGTCACCGACCATATCATATTCCCTCTGTTTGGCTATTTTTGTCCATGCCTACCTTTATTTGCTCACAGGCGGAGATAATCAACTTTCAATACAAAGCATAGCAATAAATCCAATTAAATTGTCTCAGAACTTTTAAATCTACTTAAATACTCTACTTGAATTGGATTAGACTACTCCCAATCCAAAATGGGATAAAATTTAGTGATTGTGCAGTATTTATTATCCTCTTCGACCATGATTTTTATTTTTATATATTTTAATATAGAAATAATTTGGATCTGAAATTTTGTGTGCATGTTTCTAACCATGTTTTTTTACACGTATGCCAAGTTTCAGAATTGTTGAAAACTTCTAACTAGGTTTTTCAAAAAGGTTTTCATGATTCCACCGAATAAGCGGTTTGCACTGAATATTATTTTCCCTTCTAAAATTGCCATGTCATATGAGACTATATATGATACAAATTTTTCATTTAATATTTCTTGAAAACCCGAGGGTATCCATTCCAAAGGAAAATTGGGTGAGACAGTTCATTCCGATGAAAGCCATGAGCAAAAATAGTGGAATGGAGGAAGTATTGAAGTATCAAATATAGTATATAAAACATTTTAATTCACGTTGACAAAGGCAGTGTATATTCAATAATGGTCAGAGCTACGAAGAGATGAGAGGTCTGTCTGTATGTGTGCTCATGTCCGATGAACATTGACCGGCATTGGGTATATTCAACTAATGCATGCTCAAGGTTGACCAGTTGGACATTCAATGCATCTCGTAATAGAGAACTTTGGAGGTGCGAGATGAACGAGTCAGGCTGAGTACAAGTGTACAACCAAATCCATTAGCAGAGTTGTGGTTTTTTCTCTTTTGGTTGAAAGATCTGTGGTTTTCTTGTTTTGAGCAACATGAAGACTTGCAATTGCATCTTTTTTTGTCTAACCAAATCAAAAGTTTTATTGTAGGTGGTTGTGTTGTACGCTTGAAAATTATGGAATGGACAGAGAAGCAGAAGCAGGCAAGCAGCAGCATCGCAGGAATTGCTACTCGTACTTTCACTGTTCAGTATATATCTATCCGCGTTGAAGAAGTACTGGTTATGTTGTTTTTCATGGTCTTGAATTCAAGATAATACTGCCAAATAAACGTTCCTGTTCGGCACACCAAGTTGTAGAAAGATACAGATAATGCTGACAGATATTTTTCGCCTGTCAAAGGACTGGAATTGTAAACAACAGTGTGTAAACTTTGATTCCTTCCAAATGCGTTAAACTTAATCATTTCAACGGTGTTCGTTTTCTGCTCTAAGTATGCATGCATGCCTTAGCGCCGATCTGCGACTATTCTGACGAATAACAGAGTCGTAGATTCTGCTTTGTAAATTGTTTTAGATAACAACTGGAAGTATTCTAGAAATTAAGCTCATGCAAGTACTTAGTAAATGTATTGGGTAGTAGTGCATGCCTTAGCGCCGATCTGCGACTATTCTGACGAATAACACAGAGTCGTAGATTCTGCTTTGTAAATTGTTTTAGATAACAACTGGAAGTATTCTAGAAATTAAGCTCATGCAAGTAGTTAGTAAATGTATTGGGTAGTAGAACTACTATAGCTCATAAAACATGTTATCATTTTCTATTTTTGAAAAGACAATACAAATATGTACGTTCACACACATACATGCTGCCAATCTGTATGCATGCATTATGCATATCTCATATCGCACCGCAACCCGCACAAACGCTAACAAGAGACTGCAATTGGTGGCTGCTGGCACATGTCAAGATTGATGAAGTCCACAAACACTTCGCTACCGCAGGGACATCGTCTCTACCTCTAAAACAATAATTAACTATAAATACAGGTGCGCATACTAAGTGGGAGAATCAAATGGTAGATTTCACTGTAGTAGCTGCTGAAGAAATAAATGCGAATACTGTAGCGGCTGCTGAAGAAATAACTGAAACACTGTAGCTGTTGCATCGCAGCTGCTGCAAAGCAGCAAGACAAACAAGCTGTTAACCAACAGAGCGGAGACCCCTTCAGTTGTTTCAGTGGTTAAAAAGGAAGCTTGATGTGCCCTTCTTCATGGAAATCATAATTTTAATGTGCTGGAGTATATGGGTAACAAGAAATAACTAGATTTTCAACAATATTGACCCAATAGTCCAAAACTGTAGAAAACAATTCCTAAAAGAAATGTCCATGGCTGTCCATGGGCTCGACAAAGACATGTGCAACAGCTACAAGAATGGATTCAGTCTCACTTGTAAATTATTTTAGTTGTTTTAGTTTTGCTTACCTTTTCATTGGTTTTTGTACAGACAAATATATATTATTGTGAATAAATGCTGTAGCCCACAAAGGAATAATGTTGATGAGTTATTCCTCAACTAGGACGAGATCACATATGCTTACTGAGAACTGGCATAGCTCTATTGGTTTTTTTTTTTTTTTTTGAAGAGAAACTGGAGTGGGGGGGGGGGGGGGGGGG